>CAUYQG010254022.1:0-26746 GCA_963574415.1 Tarsius wallacei
TTAGAGTCTATAATACTCAGTGATCTATCACAGAAACAAGAACAGAGTACCACATGTTCTCACTCATAAGTAGACCCTGAACATTTACCATAATACTATAAGAAAGGGATTGGTAGTAGCAACACACTGCCAGGGGAGGAAAGGGGGGCATATAACATCAGTAAGGGTACCTGATCTCAAACCAGGCAAAGTGTGGACCAAAGAGAGGTCCACACTTTGCCTATACGATGACCACTTGTATACCTAATCCTGAATTGTACCCCACATCTTTAAAATAAATACATATATTTTTTAATGAGTAAATAAAAAATAAATTAAAAAATAAAGAGGGCAGTCCCTCCTCATCTCCCACTGATTGCTGCCCTATGACAACCATAAACCCAGTGTTGCCAGATGCTTCAAAATTCATTGGGCTGGGCACTTCTGTATGCACTTCTCTGTATACCAGGGGATGGCATTTTAAGAGATGTTGTCTGTGTATTACTCTTAGCTCATCAAAATCAGAAGTGTCTGGACACTGATGGTAGCCACTCTGAGCACTTCTTGCAATTGCAGAAGTCAAACGTGACTTGTATTCATCTTTTATTAACCATACGTATTGAGTATTACACTTTTAATACAGTTTTTCCTTTCTTAAAATGTGTATATATTTTTTGGCACCCTCTGTATATATTATACTTTAATGAAAAGTTTAAAAATATGTTGACAAGTAATTCAAATTGCAGGGGAACTTTGCAACATTATCTAAACCACCATCATGTAGGCTAAATAATGCCCAAAAGTGGACTAAACCTTGAGCTTTCAAGGTTACTCTTTATAAGCTTTAATTTAGAGGATTTTTCTGTCACTTATTTCAAAAAGGACAGAAAGGGCCAGACCCAGCTGCGGTGTTCCAACATACACAGATACAATTCCTGGGTACACTACTGTGGCTCAAGTGTGCACAGACAACAGCTCAGATCCTAGGGCCATGCCCTTCTCATTCCCCACCTATGAGACCTGTCTTAATTTCACTTGCCATGTGCTTCCATTGGTCAGCCATTATGGGAGACCTCAACTCTTGCTTCACTGAGTCTTCCCTGTTGGAAATTCAGATCTTATGTTTCTCTCATTGATCTTAAAGCTGCACAATGCAACAAAGCTTCAGGAAAAAATGAAGGCAGCACAGGAGGGTAGGCAATAGACAAGATTTAAGTCAGACATACCACAGTTCAAATACTGACCTTGACATGAATTAGAGGAGAACTTGACAAAGTTACTTAACACCCTGAGCTTTTGTTTTCTCATTTAAGTAATGGTGACTTGAATACCTGTCCCCTAAAATTGTTAAATGCCAAAATAAAATGCCTAGCGAAGCAGTGCTTCTCACACCTTAATGTGTATGAGAATTTTCCTGGGAATCTTGTGAACCTGCAGATTCTAATTCACTAGGGTTGTGGTGGAACCTGAGATTGTGTATTTCTAACAAGCTCACAAATATGCCAATGCTGATGGTCCCTGGACCACACTTTGAGTAGCGTGATTGTAGAGTGCTTGATCACAGTACTTAGTAGATATTAGTTCCCCACTCCCACCCCCTTAAGAGCATACGCTCCCCAAAAGAAGTTTGAAATGATTGGGGGGGGTGGTGTAGGTACTGATTTTGTTCATTTTGATGTGATTTCAGTAAGCTCTGAGCAGCCAGTTTCTTTCGTAATGGTGACAACAAACTCCAAGTCTCAGCCATGATGACTTTCACGGGGAGAGTCTGGGATCCATTTCAACCCATAGTGGTGGTCAACAGGGTTCCTGTATTAGGAAATGAGACAAGAAGAGTTAATTGTGCTTCCCTCTAGGAGGCTTCTCTTTGTTTCCCCAAGATGACTACCAAACTCCCTGGTTTGTTTTTTCATTCGAATGTTTTATTCCATGAATAGCCTAACAATATAAATGTGTTTCAAGTACATGAATAAACAACATAATAATAAAAAGCACATGACTTTTCCAAAAATTTATCCCTGCCGTTCTGAGTGAACAAGAAGACAGCAACTTTCACTTTGGGGGAAGGGAATGAGGACAGAGTTTCAAATGTGCTCAAGAGGCTAAAAGAGAAGAAACAGGAAAGAGGGAAAGAAATATTAGTTTTCACTTCTCAAATGTTCCCCAGAACTGTTTTTGTGGGATTGGGAAGGAAGAAGAAAATCTGGCAAGAAAAGAAGTATTTGGTTTTGTACTGATTTTGAAGACAGGAAAAAGAATACCCTTTGCCCAAAAGTATGAGAAAAAGTATGGACTTTGGAGTCAAGCACAGCCTGGGGCAAATGGCCTCTTTCACTACTGGGCAAACCCATATAGGTTGACTACTTCAGTCATTGTTCCTTCATCTATAACACAGGGAGAGTAATACCTACCCAGTTGAATTGTTCCATGGTACTAACATAACAGGAAAGCGCAGTAGCCACCTAGCTTAATAGATGCTCAGTAAATGTGTGGTTCCCACCTTTCTTCTGTGAGGGAATGAAGCTATTGATCATAGACCCTCAGTCCAGAAACAGCACTATATCCTGGTGCCTGCCCTTTAGCCTGAATGCATAATTCATTATGATAGAGAGTCTGTGTCTTCTTTAAAACTGGTGTCTTATGATTTGATTTAAATTTATCTTTGAGCACAGACATTTTGTTTCGTTTATTACTATATCCTCAGCACACCCAAACAGTGCTTGGCATGTAGTAGATACTTAGTACCTATGGGATGAATGACTGAATATTGTTAATATTCTGGCTCACTTTCTCACCTGAACCTGAGGGGAGCGAGAGCCACCCGTAGAGTTCCAATCAGTAGTGATGCTTTGTTTACATCTGAGTTGTGTTCAGAGGACTTGCATGTACCCCTTTTCTCTTTGCTAACCCATCTCAAGGCAAGCTTCACAATGTGCTAGCTCTTTAAAATCTCCACATGTTTACATCGTTCACAGTGTAGTATTCTGGCTTATATCATTTTAAGTTACAGAAATCCAACTCAAACAGTTATAAGGTTAAAGAAAAGGAGGTTAGGGGAGTAGGAGAGGAAGGGGGATTCTTGGAAAATGGAGCCAAAAACCCCAATTCAGGAGGAGGTGGAACAAGATGCTCAAAATATTTCATCAGGAATGTGCTTCTTTCCTTCTCTCAGCTTTGCCTTTCTCGATTGGATTTTATTCAAACTCGTTTTCCCCAACTAGGAGTTCAGGCAGTCACCACTGTCCCTAAGCTTATATTCTGTTCATTTATCAACCTCCACACCAGACCTGACCTAATTTGGGGTCAATTCCATCCAGATCAAATGGGCCTAGGAGAGTTCAGAGTGGTTTCCCCAAGAAAAAAATTAGCCTGTTGAAAAGAACGAGGACAGTGGTTGAGCATACAAAAACAGTCAATGCCTGCAACATTTATTTTACTTGTATTCTTTTTTTTTGAGTTGGAGTCTCACTCTGTTGCCCAAGCTAGAAAGCAGTGGCTCACGGCCATCGCAACCTTGACTTCCTGGGCTCAGGCGATCCTTCTGCCTCAGCCTTCCAAGTAGCTGGAACTACAGGCACGCGCCACCACACCTGGCTAATTTTTTAATCTATTGTAGAGACAAAGTCTCACCAAGTTGTCCAGGCTGGTCTCAAACCTCTGGGCTCAGGCAATCCTCTCGCCTTGGCCTCGCAAAGTGCCAGGATTACAGGTTTGAGCCACTGCGTGCAGTCTACTTGTCTACTTATCTTTAAGTTTCTATTTCCTAACTTTGCAATATCTAAGAATAGATACTTGGGTTTACCTCTTCGTATCTTCAGCAACTCAGAGTCTTACTTAAACTAAACATGTAATAAATGTTTGATAAGAATGATAAAATTTCAAATCCCTTTCTGTGACTTGATTTTAAATATTTTCCCACCCTAGAGGAATTTAAGTTTCTTTTCAGAGAATAAATTTCCTTTCAGAGACTTCCTTTCATAGAGTCTGTTAAAATCTTGCTACATTAGATATCTATTGCTACACAACAAATTCTCTCAATAGTTAGTGACTTAAAACAACAGCATTTATTATCTCATAGTTGCTGTGAGTCAGGAATCTTAAGTTCTCTGGCTCAAGGTCTCTCTCAAGGTTGCAAGGAAGGGATTGGCCAAGGCTGCAGTTATCTCATGGCCGAGATGGAGAAGGATCCTCTTCCAAGCTTGGTCACGTGGTAGTTGACAGAATTCAGTTGCTCACTGTCTTTTGGACCAAGGGTCTCAGTTCCTCACGAGTTATTGACTAGAGCTTCCCTCAGTTCCTGGCCACTTGGACCTCTCCATGGGACTCCACGGCTGTCAGAGGGAGAGGACCAGAACAATATGAAAGTCACAGCCCTTGGTAACCTGATCCCAGAAGTAACACCCCATTATCATGTTTGTTGCATTTGATTCAGTAGAAACAAATCATTAGGTCCACGCCACACTTAGGGGAGGAAATGACACAAGGATCCAAATACCAGGAGGATTACTTGGAATGATAGAAAGCTACCAAAAACGCAGGACATTTCTGGGTCACTTGGAAATAGCCCCAGTAGGTTTTCAGAGTAATAACAACTCCAATACTGACAGACTGACTACTGGAACCTGATTTTGACAAGATTTTGTGGCCTCATGGACTCACTGGGAACGAGTGCCATCATCAACTAGTAATGTCTGTTATGTGTGAGAGATGGAAGAACAGCAGCATAAACCCACATTTCACAGTCCCCGTTCTAACGACATCAAGGCCGGTTTGCCCAGGCCTGAGGTCCAGAACAGTTTCTCCATGGCGTGCATCAGAGGGAATGATGGTGAGCTGGCTAAAATCCACATATTTGATAGCTGTGTCTGAATGTGTTCTGACCCAGCGGCACAGCTTGAGTTACTGTGAACAATTGGTGCCTTGTTTTGTTTGCTTTTTTAACATATGCCCAAGTCAATAGTGAACCATTTTGTGTATCTGAGTCCAGTTCCCCAGTACAAACATATGTTTCAAAAAAAAATGGAGCAGGGAGTATTGTTCTGGTTTTTTGTTTTTGTTTTTGGTTTGGCTTCTGAGGTTGTGTGAGGAGCTTGGCAATCAGTCCCTAAGTTACACACTGGAGTCTGATGCTGTATGACCAAGTCTCCCTACCCTCAGAAATGGGAACTGCAAATGCTAGGCCTGTAAGTGGAGCCGCTGAGGGAAATGAATCAGGTTGCATATAAACCTTTCTCTTCCTCAAAAGAACTAGCAGCAAGTTTGGTAAGTGGCAAAAATAAAGAAAGAAAAGAAGTTTGATTAAAAACATGCTTGTAAACCTCCCTTCTTTTTCACTTAAGCAAGACATTAAAGCTAAACTATTCTTACTTCGCCCTAGAATAAGCTTGCTTGGAATCATATAACACATAAAAAAGAAGATCAAGTATCTACTGCCTTAAAATATTAAGTGATGTTTCAAAAACTAAAATATTTCTTTACTCATAAATGTTGGTGCAACAGGGTCATGTTTCCTAAACTTCTTTAGAAGATCAGTCTTTAAAAACTAGTTTTGCAGCGTCCTTCCTTCTTTCCTTTCCTTCTTCCTTCTTTCCTTCTTTCCTTCCTTCTTTTTTCCTTTCTCTTTACCCAGTTGTATTCAAAGCTGGGGAGTTGACAGTGGCATCTACAAAATACAAAACAAAAAATCAGTACCAAAATAAGCTGCAAACATTCCTTATTTTAGAGTTTATTTTTGTCTTTTCTGTTTGGATTGGTTGGTTTGTTATGTGGGGACCAGGGCCATCTTGAGACTAAAATTTGCATAGAGAATGAAATCTTCACTCCCAAACTTGCAAACGGCACTCCAGGCAACCAGCCTTCCCGGAGTTTGCATGTGTATATGGCCACATGTCAAACTCAGTCTGCTAAAGGTATTGCAGCCCCCGAAATCAGCATCTCAGGGAGGGAGGCCTGCATCCTGTGGCCATCTGGGAGGCTGCTTTGCCAAGCTGTCCATTTTTCACCAGACACGCTGCAGAAAGGGTGAATCAATCACCATGCCAGTTCAAACACAGCCTTCTTCCCGCCCTCTGAAACTCACACACCCCATCTCCCAGAGCCCGCTGAACAAGGCCCCACATCAAAGCCAGAACCTCAAAGCAAATGTGCCAAAAGCCCAAATGGAAGTGGCTGAGTTGGAGATGCCTTTATGGAGTGTCACTTCTTCATATAGCTTACGAAACCAGCAGAGGTGATGACAATCACACCCAAAGCAGAATCTAGGCACGCCAGCCTGGGTGGAGGCTGAGCCTTCCCACAAGATCTCTGTCCAGTCTTTCCTTAAAGTGGCTTCTTTAAGAACTCACCTTGCAAATGCCGCAGACACAAATGACCAAACTGTCATCTCCCCTGTGGCACCAGAACAAGCCATGCCTGTGTGCTCTTTGGTGGACTTTCAAGAGAATATGCAGATGGCACGCCCACTGCCCCTCTTGCAGACTACTTTGAATGGGACACAGACAGCCATTCCTTGACCATGCTGTAGGCCTTCTGAGAAAATGCACTGGGAAAGGTCTGTTATCTTCACTGACCTGGCTCTTTGCCCTGTAGAACATTTTTCACTATCCTTCAGGGTGACTAATGTGTAGTTCAATCATCCAGTTTCGCCACATCTTGCAGTGTCTTCAAAGTCAGACAGGTTTGGATGAGAATGACAGCTTGGCGGCACACCAGTCATGTGGTCATACACCTGACTGGCCATATGATCAAGCCTCCATTTTATCAGCTGTAAAGTGGAGCCCATAAGCATTCCTTGGGGAATTGGAGTTGTTGAGAGGATTAAGTAAGGGAATGTTTATAACGGCTCAGCAAAGTGCCTGCTAGAAAATAAGCACTCAATATATGTGTTTTCCTGCTGCTGTTGGACATGTGTTCATTTAACATTCTCTGAATGTCCTTTCTGTGCTGGGCACTCACCTGGCCACCATGAGCAGTGTTGAACAAGACAGACAAAGTATTTGCTCCCATAGAGTTTAGGACCTCCCCAGTGCATACAGAAGAGAAACAAGTAAATGAATAAGTGAACAAGATGGAGAGTGACACGGGCAATGAAGAAACACACAGAGGTTAATGTGAACAAGAGAAGCCTCAAATTAGAAATTTAAAATAGGAGGAGCTCAGGGAAATTTCTCTAAAGAAATGAAGACTGAACTAATGCCTGCACGAAAAGAGACACCAGGCATGTGAAAATCATAGGGCAGAATTTTCCAGGCAGAGGGAACACCAAGTGCAAAAGCCATGAGTAAGCTAAGGTTGGCATTTCTCTCTGTGGACAGAAAGAAGACTGATATAATTTGATTACTGTAAGAGGAGGACGTGGATGAATAAAGAGAGGATAGATGATGGCGGCAGTCTTGTCTCCATACAAACTCCAAGTTTTCTCATGGATCAAGGAGCATTTTTGCATTTTGCTCTGCTCACTTCATTCTTGAATTTCCCAGTCCATTGCATGGATCAAGGGAGAGGTCTTTTATTCTCCCATAGCCTAAAAGTCCCCCTGTGTCATTCACAAAGGCTCAGACTGTTTCCAAGAGAAATGCAGAAACTGCAAGCTAAGCCACCTGGAACTCTCCGGAGGGAAGTTCACACACATGTAAGTGAAGGCCAACCGGAAACATGTCTCTTTCTCCTTCCCCAGAGCTGAAGTGAACACTGTCATTGTAAGACACCCTGTGATTAATATCTCAGTTTAATTTCATTTGGTATTACATGCTTTGGACAAAGTGCTAAACATCTGATTAACTGTATTGACTCTTCTGTGAGACAGAGTGGATTGTGAGAGACAGAGCATGCTATGTGAAATCATGTTCCATGATTTGCTTCTTACTTCTGTAAACTTAATCGCTATGTAACGAAGGCAATTTACGGACCCTCTCTGAACAGAGCTTCTATTTCCCCATCTGTAATACAGAGATAGTACGATTCATCCTATAATATTATGTTAGGATCCGATAGGCAGATCACCTAGCATGGTTCTGGCTTTGTAGGGACACTCAGTGGATAGCAGCTTCCGCAGTATCAATATGATTACAAGTCTCCAGATCAGTAGTGAGCAAATTACTTCCCATGAGCCAAATCCAAACTGTGGCCTGTCTTTGTAAATAAAGTTTTATTGGAACATAGTCATGCCCATTTGTTTCTGTATTATCTGGGGCTGCCTTCGCACAACAACAGCAAAGTTGAGTAGTTGCAACACAGACCGCATGACCCCCAAAGCCTAAAATATTTACTACCTGGCTCCTCACAGAAAGAGTTTGCCAATCCTGTTCTTGAATCCAAATATTACTGTTCTTTCCAATACTTCAAGATGCCTTGAAATTTCACTCCATGTCATAAAATTCCCCTGTATTCCCCACTGCGACTTGCACATAGCAGGCAGTTACTACATAGTGATTTCATTGCATTAAATTCAATTGAATTAATTAAATATAATATGAATTAGATTGGCTGTTGCCATTGCTAAGCCTTTTATTTTCCCAAGGAGCCCTTTCCTCAGTTCCATGTTCATTTTCTTCAAATCATGTTTGGCTCCTTTATCTACGCATGGCTGACAGATATGGGTGAGCAGCCACTCAAATAACCCTGGCGCTCTGGAGAGCTAACGTCCATGGATCGAGCAGACCCTGCCAACCAGCTGGTGCCTGAGCATTTTGTCTAAACTCTCTCACCCCTAAAAATGTGAACTGAGACCTTCCAAATGTCACCAGGAAGGAATTGCAAATAATGAGCTGAACCATAGTGGTCTGGAGATGGGATGTAAGTAGAACAGCCTGGACCAGGATGCCCTGCACAGTGTCCCTCTCGGAGGTTATTCCCTCCTCTCTAGCACCTGCTTAATCTGGCCCTGACACATTGGTCTATTTGCTGTTCTTCAGTCCCCTTTGGGCCTTTGCTCTAGCTGTCCCCCCACCAGGCACACCCTTCCCTGAAATGTCCACAACTTTTCATTCAGATTTTATCCACTCAGCCAGTCCTACCCTGACCACCACATTCAGTGCTGCAACCCATGACCCCATGAACATTCCTGATCAATCCTCCCATGTCCTGCTCTATTTTCTTCATCACATTTATGACTTTCTTTCATACTCTACTATTTACTTATTATATTCATTATTTATCGTCTGTTCCCTTCATGACATGCAAGCTTCATAAGAGTGAGGATTGTAGTGTGCTTTGTTCACTGATATTTCAATCGAGTCAAGAACATACGTGCCTATTTATTTATCAGACACACAGCACTTATTCTGTGCCTGACACTGTTCTAACCTCTTTAAAAATATTGACTCATTTAATGAAGGTACTCAATAATTATTTGTAGGATGGGTGTAAAAGGAGATACAGCAAAGATGTGGTTCTGAGGTCAGACTGAGTGGTGTTTCAGCCCTCATTCTGACATATTCCTGCTGTGGGATATTGGGCAAGTCATGTGACCTCTCTGAACATCCTTTTTTTTCCACTGAGAAAACAGGAATGAGAATTCTCATTTATGGATTTCAGAAAGGATTATATAAGCTATTATTTATAAAGTCTTAGTACAGTTTGCTCCACAGAGAAAGAGGTTATGGTGGCACCAAAGTGACAGTGATAGTGCCATGACACTAGGCAAAGTCTTTAAAGTACCAAGTTGGCCATGATAACTTCCTATTTCTGAGTCTCTCTCTCTCTCTTTTAACAGAGCAAGAAAGAGAGAGATAAGAGGCTTATTAGACTTGTCTATAAGATATCAGTTCTTCAAGACAAATTAAGGAAGAAATCAGAACAATTTTCATGGGCTAATTTCCCTTGAGATTAAGACGGGAATTATTTCAGAAATTTCAGTTCTCAAGACTTCTTTTCATGCTTTTAATGAAAACACATGAAGGGTCACTGAAATATAAAAATGGGTTTAATTAGTCATGCAATAACCACTTATTGTGTTTCTTGAATACCCGAAGTGTGTTTAAACCTTTGTATCAGGCGCAGAGGGCACACAGTGATCAACACAGTTGGGGTAACCACTATCACACAGCTCACATTCTGGTAGTGGTGATGGGTGGGTTAACAATGTGACACATGCTGTGATGAGAGACACAGAGCCACAGGTACATGCAGGTCTTATGTAATAATAGCTGAGGTTATTGATCTCTATCTTTCAAGCACTGAATATCCTGTCTAACATTCACGTACGTTAGCATTTTGTTTAATATTTCTGCCATATCTGTGAGATAGTTTCTATCATTATCCACCTTTTGCAGGAACAAAATTAAGTCTTAAAAAATTAAATTTACATGTACCTCCTGGAACTAACATAAAAATGAAATAATTTTTTTTTAAAGTGGAGAAATGGTTGCCTCAGAGAGCAAGAGAATAAGCTGACTGGGAACATGGTGTCAGATACTGTCAAGGGCCCACCTGAGGTTGGTGGCCATACAGTTAAAAAAAAAAAAAAAGTTATATAGCCCAAGATAGCAATAAGAGTCATAGACAGAATCAAACCCACATTCCCAGCCCTTTAACCAAAGCATAGATTTGTAGGTGGTTGACCCTAGTTCTGCCAACTTATAACTGATGAGTACTTTCTGAGTTGCTTGCCTTTTTAGAATGTTTTGTCATCTGTGGAGATAGTGTCTACCACCATGAGATTATAGGAAGAATTAAAAAAGGTAATAGAGAGCAATTATTCAAGACCCAGCCCATAGTACTCAATAAATGTTACTTCTCACACCTCTTTCTTCTTAAATAACTTTATGATGAAAGAGTTCATAGTGGATGTATAAAAATAATTATATTAATAGCAACTAACATCAATTAAGCTCTCAATATGTGCTAGGCCCTGTGCGAAGCTTTTTTTCATGGATAAACTCATTGCATCAGCACAATAACCCTACAAGTAGGTACTGCTCTTATTTCCTTCTTTCTGCAAAGAAGACAGAGATGTTAACCAAGCTACCCAAGGTCAAACAGTTTGTATATGGCAGGCGAGGAGTCAGTCTGGTGCTCTGGCTCTAGAGTCTGCTCTTGACCATTCTGCTGTCTAAAGGCCATCAAAAAAAAGGACTGCAGATATCCTTGGAAGCTGATTCAAAAGACCTATTGGTTCTCAAAATAATGAAATAATATTAATGTATTTATTTTCAAATTAGCTATATTTTTTCATTTCATGTATAGTTTCATGTAGCTGAGAAACCCATATATTTTCCTCTTTTAGCATGAGTTAATGCCATGATGAGGTCTGCGTTATCTTTCTTAGAATGAACTCCTGCTTCTCACCTGCCTTACTCAGTATGAGTGCACAAATACACTAAATTGTCCCATGGTTACTTTTAATAGGCTTACAGCACATCATGATTTTTAATAGATCTCATGATTTAATTTGGGGATGAAAGATTGTAAAGCTGTCTCCACACTGCTACTCCTCAAAGCTGCTCAGATATGTATATTTCATTAACAAAGAGTCATGCCAACTTTCCCAATGACTTTGCTCAACTCAATAGAGCATATGGTTCAAAAGTAGACAATACTTTCTATTCTTCCACAGAATTTACAAAAGAAGACTTCAAGACAAGTAAGAAAGGGAAGAGGGTTATTATGTCTTTGTTTTCCTTTTCAACGCTGCAAAATTCAGCCAGAGACCCCAAAGTTTGAGTCTTACCTCATCTGGCCGCTGCTTTGCAAAAGAATTTGTCCTTTTTCAGGCAGTAAAATATTTGCTAACTTCTCCTAATGAGTGCGATTTGCAGACTGTAATTCCTATGCAGCTACATTGCCAGGGCAAGTTTGGACAGAAATATGCAAACAATAAAGCAGGACAGGGCAAGCAGAGTTGGGTCATAAAATGCATGTCCCCTGTGTGTTGTGAGGCAAGACGCCAACGGCCTTGTGCCCTCAGCCACCTGTGTACGATTCCAACCGATCATCTGTGACTCACTGGAGGCTGATTAGATTGTTTCTGTCCTGAGGCCATTTTATTATAACGATTGGTTGTGAATTTCATTAAGTTTTACAATCCTCCACACGTGTGTTTATAACAAGAGTTATCTCCCCTTGTGGGATGACATTTGTTTTTATAAAGCAAAAATTAAATCAAAATATAAGCTTATGAAGGTTTTAAAGAAGTGTGTGAAAAACAATAGGCAGAAAATAAGTTGTCAGCATAAACCACTGTGAAATGTAAATCAATGTTAGTGGAGGGGGTTGGAGAGCCATATCTGGCATTACCCCAAATTAAATAAGAGACATATATGGAGACGACATGGAGACAGGTTCAATAAACCACTGAAGAGCTGAATATTTAAGTCTAATCTGTGTTAAGACACACCTAGGAAGCAGGATGTGAAATGTTACCCAGGCAACAGAGAGGAGGGATTTCTATCTTCGTTATGGAAAATGGTAGATCCAAGTTGCTGTTGGTGGAGAGTATTAAGAGAAAGTCAGCGACCACTTCATCTGGGTTCCCTGGTTTCTCAGAATGATGTAGACCCAAGGGGGCAAATGGAGGCATCAAATATTGTGTTGACCTCTCTGTCTCATGGGACAAAAGTGTTCAGCCTCAAACCTTTGAAGAACCATATAGAATTATGGCATCTTATGTCTGAGGGAATCATTTAGTCCAGGGTTTGGCAAAGGTTTCCTGTGATGGGCCAGTAAAGATATAGTAAATATTTTCAGCATTGTGGGCCATGCGGTCTTTGTTGCAACTACTCAACTCTGCAGCTGTAGCACAAAAGCAGTTAGAGACAATACATGAATGGATGAGCATGGCTATGTTCCAATAAACTTTGTTTATGTCACTGAAATTTGAATTGTATATACTTTTCACGTGTCGTGAAATATATTCTTTTGGTTTTTTACAGCCATTCAAAAATGTTAAAAACATCTTTAGCTCACAGGTGATACAAAAATAGGCAGTGAGACAAATTTGGCGCAAAGGCCAAAGTTTGTTGACCCCTGATTTAGCCCAATAACAAAAACTCCGGGACTGCTCAGATACGCAACCTGGCTAGCTTTTCTCATTTGCCTCAGCATGGCTAGTTCTCAAATAGGCTGCAATAGAAACATTTGAGAAGTTAAAAAACAATAAAAATTTTTCTCATTGACATCCTGATCGCTAATAATATGCCCAACCCGTGGTTTTTAGGGAGATCCTTAAGTTCACTTAATTTTGACTTTTTAAAAAAGTTTAGTTAATAGAACTACCACACGATCCTGCTATCCCGCTGCTGGATATAGTCAAAAAAAATGGAACCAGAATGTCTAAGAGATATCTGCACCACAAAGCTCATTGCAGCACTATTCACAATAGCCAAGATATGGAATCAACCAATGTGTCCATGAGTGGGTGAATGGAAAAAGAAAATGTGGTATATTTACATAGTGGAATACTATTCAACCTTTTTTTTTTTTTGAGTTGGAGTCTCACTCTGTCACCCAGACTGGAGTGTAGTGGCCACTCCCGGCCACTGCAGC
Source organism: Tarsius wallacei (assembly GCA_963574415.1). Taxonomy (NCBI): domain Eukaryota; kingdom Metazoa; phylum Chordata; class Mammalia; order Primates; family Tarsiidae; genus Tarsius; species Tarsius wallacei. The sequence continues at coordinate 13,462 of CAUYQG010254022.1, forward strand.
CTCGACCTGCTGGGTTCCGGTGATCCTTCCGCCTCGGCCTTCCAAATAGCTGGAACTACAGGCACGCGCTACCACGCCCAGTTATTTTTTTGATTTATTGTAGAGATGAGGTCTCACCAAGTTGCCCAGGCGGGTCTCGAACCCGCGGGCTCAGGCAATCCACTCACCTCAGCCTCCCAAAGCGTGGGATTACAGACTGAGCCACCGAGCCCGGCCTAGTCAACCTTATACAAGAAGGAAATCCTGGCCTTTGCAACAACATGGGTGAACCTAGAGGACGCTATTTTTTTTTACATGTTGAAAGAGTTTTTTTAATTTAAAAATATATTCCTTTACCAAATGCTTAATTTAGTACAATACAATCACTTCTGTAAAGTTTTCTTATTTCAACTTTGTAAACCCACAGACAAAAATAAAATATAGTTTCTCAGCTTAGCATTATTTAAAGTAGGATGATAGTAAAGTCTTTGTACATTTATATGATGCTAAGAAGTAAAAGATACAGTTTTTGTAATCAAATTAAATTTGACAAAAATTATTATAATCCCTTAAAATTTAAATGTTTTCTAAAAATTTAAATTTGGTTTTATCAAAACATAAACTGTCTTTTACAAATTTTTTTATTTTAAAGATGTGGGGTACAATTCAGAGTTAGGTATACAAATGTTCATTGTTCAGGTGCCCTTGTTTATGAGGTATATCCCTTATTCCCCCGGCAGTTTCCCACTACTGCCAGTCTTTTTCTTATAGTATTACCATAATTGTTCAAGGGAGGACACTATGTTAAGTAAAACAAGCCAATCACAGAAAGACAAATACTGCATGATCGCATTTATATGTGAAATCTAAAGAAGTCAAACTCATAGATACAGAAAGCAAAATGGTGGTTACCAGTGGCTGGGAAGTGGAGCCATATTGGCCAAAGGATACAAAATTTCAGTTAGGAGGAATAAGTGCAGGCAATTTATTGTACAACATGGTGGCCACATTTAATAACAATATATTATATACTTAAAAATTTCTAAGAGAATAGTTTTGAAATGTTCTCACCACAAAAAAATGATAAGCATGTGAGGTAATGGTTATGTTAATTAACTTCATTAATTATTCCACAATGTGTACATACCCCCAAACATCATGCTGTGCACCATAAATATATGCAACTTTTATTTGCCAATCTAAAAAACTGTATTTAATGAACGAATAAATAATAAAAAGGGTAGTTAATAAGCATTGTTTCCTGGCAGGATCCAGGATCCTGATCATTGGCAGGATATTTCTCTCTGCCTATGTGGCACAGTGCCTTATTTTACAAATTTAAAAAACAGATACAAATTTTTTAAAGTTGCATGCAAATTCTATTATTTCTCACTTCTCACCCCACTGCAAGGGAGTATTCACCCTTGACCCCTGCCCTCACCCTTGGATCTTAGGTTTGGTCAGGTGGCTCAATTTGGCCAATGAAGGCAGGGAGGTCAATCAGGGTAGAATAACAGTGCCATAGCCTAAGAGAATCATATTCTTCCACTACCTCTCCAGGAGTTTCTGACCTTCTTGTAAACAAGAATAAGAAGGGGACCCAAACAAACCCTAGAATTATCTTTTGGAGAGTGGCCCGCTTGTAGTACAAGCTTCCTGCACTAGGTAAGTGTTCTAAAAACCCATTCGCTTCAGGGTTCCAGCTAGTGTTGTTGTGAGAGGCTGCCTTCGGCTTCAGCAAATTGTTTTTTGGAGATTCTTTCAACGTGTTTGCCCATTTCATGATGGGTGATTTACATGAACAGCCCACACTGTGCTGAGGGTTCAGCAGTTTTTCACCAAAAACGGCATGATTCCCATGCCCCACCCTCCTTATTCACCTGATCTCACCTTAAGCAACTTGCTGTTTTTCGTTTCCCCAGATGAAAAAAGTTCTCAAAGGGAAATGTTTTGCCAGTGTGGAAGAGGTGAAACAAAAACAGCAGAAGTACTATAAGGCATCAAAACTGTTTTGAGCAGTGGAAAAGTGTCTCAAAGGGTATACAGTATCAAATAGAGAGGTGGTTGAAGCTGAAACATGTAAGAATAAATACACAATTTTTATAAATAAATGCTGAGGTTTTTTGGGATTCTCCCTCATATACCCCAGTTAGCTGCTATCTCTTCAGCCTGGCCCCAGCATAGGAGATGCTCGGAGCAGGCCTGCCTGTGACCAGCAGCCTGACTCAGGTCCACCCCTGCTGACCTTCAGACCCACTGCCAGAAGCAAAGCTATACCTGCCAACCCATAGTCCAATGAACAAGAAATAAATGCCTATTGTATGTCGTTGAAATTTCAGGTGGTTTGTTTGGCAGCATAATCACAATTTGCAGAACAGGATAGTAGACTCGGTGTTTACGCAGTGAAATTATCAATGAACTCTATTTTTGAGGTAAAATTTCTGAGCTGCCCTTGGGTGCCAGCCCTCACCCACCTTCTGAACACTTGAAACTTGCTCCCTATGTTGTTCCCATCCCGCTTTGAATAATTGTTACTGTATATATTTTTCTTTCTTTGTCTCTTTGTTTTTATTCCCAACAAAGCTTGGCACATTGTGCGAAAAATCTCATTTTGTTTATCTTGAAAAAGGATTTGAGAGAAAAAGATCATGTTTCCTCTAAGTGGAAAAGACAGTGTTATAAAGAAAAAGGCAATATAAATGTAAAGAGCTAGAGAATGATTCAAGTAGCATCTAAGCTCAACAGAAACCCATGGGCGGAATCACTTTCCATGGAATTGTGTATGTCTGGAATTTGTTGAGATCATATCCACATATGCTAATTGGGAAGAGACAGCTAGCTTTGTTTCCTGAACAATTGTTATAAATTTGGTGCCAGGCTTCATTTAATGATTGCCCTAAATTGGGCCAATATTTGGCATACCGACTATATACTTGAGAAGGACAATTCAGGAACAAAAGAAAATTGACTCAATTGAGCATAGTATTTTCCTCTATTGCTGTTGATAATTTTCCCTGGGCTTGGTGGTTTGAAGGGAGAGCATTCCTAGCAAATCGTTTTGTTTGTTTCCCCCTAAGTTCTTTAGCAATTAAAACCACATAAAAAAAATTTTTTTTTAAACTAATCATGTTCACTTTAGATGGCTACCAGTTTGGTTTTTCTGAAAGCATACATAAGTTAGGGCTTTTCTAGACCAGGAATAAAGAGAAAGAAAAAGCCAGAAAAGCATCTGCAAACAAGAGTTGTATTTCTAACATAGTGTGTATGAATACTGTAAGAAAAGAGCAGAGTATGCAAAATGAACTGTGTCCTTAATCACAACTAAATTTGCTGAGCTTCCTTGTGGAAACATGATATCAGTTGTGCAATGTGACCTAATTACCATCAGCATGAAAGATAAAACCAGGTTGCATATCAGATCAAGCATTGGGAAAGTGTATAAAAGAGGAGGTGGTTTTCAAACATCGCTTTTTTAAAATTTTTCAATTTTACTGTGAAAAATCATCAAGAGAAAGACGAAACGAGCTACCTAATAGGCATGCTTCTCATCGAGATGTGCACAAGGCAAAGTAAGACCATTTGCATGGTTTTGACTGTGTCTGGTACAAAGATGACCAGAAGGGAGGCAAGTGCAGGAAGCCGAAGGGCAGCCCCTAGTCCCCTCGCCAAGCCACACACCTTGGTGTGATGCTACACTGATGGGGTGGGGGAGGTTTATCTTCTCCTAATTACCAGACAACATAGAAGGTCACAGAGCTCAGCACCTGCCATGGGGGTGCCATTTTCTAACTAGGTCCCTATAGGCTAGTGGCAGCCCTGGGACAAAGCAGAGTGATTGCCAAATATTACATTTGAATAGTAAATGATATTTTCTTTAGAAGCTTCACCAGTAGTGTCAGCAAGTAGCCATGTCAAAAATAATGGAAGTTTTTATGAAAATACGTTCTCATTCAGATCCTTATCCAAGAATGTCGTAGTTTTATCTTGCTTTTAGTCCACGCTGTTTTACTCTGAAGATACCGTATTTTCACTGACTGAGAAAAGATTCAACCCAAGACTAGCGACTGGCAAAAAAGCTCCATGGAAAGAGCTGACCGCTGGTTACTCTGTTCAGCTGGTGGTCTCCTTTAAGCCCTTACCTTAAGATAAGGTCTTAAGTACAGGCTGTCAAAAGGAATCACAAACACTAATTAAGTGGTACCTCTTATATATTTTTACAGATTCACTTAGGTTTACTCAGCCTTCTCAATACCATATTAATAATCCAATACGTAAGTGTTCTCATTAGAATGGTTTAACACTCAATGGGGTATTTAAAATATAATGTGGTTAAATGTGATCTATTTCTTAAGGGCAACTTTCCTTAAAATAAGGCTTGGAAATACAATGTCCTTTGAAACAGTAATTCCTTGAAACCTCCTAGCTTCACTTACTCCCCTAATACTGGCCTTTGTTTAGTCTTCTGCTCTGAACCTGCCCTCCTGCCCTCGAGCCTCTGTACCTACTGTTCTTTCTCCTTGTGGTCTCATTCTTTCTCTTTTTACCTAATTATTTCCTGTTTGTCCTTCACATCCCAGCTTGAATGTCATTTCCTCAGTGAAGTCTTCCATGACTTCCCTAAATTAACCAAATCCTCCAGTCTAGATCCCTATGGAATTATGGTACCTCTTTGGCATAGTGCTTTTTGCAATAGTTATTTCAACATTACTTCTGTGTGACTATTTGATTAATGTCCGTGTCTTCCATATAAAGAAGAACAGATCTGTAACTCTAGAACTTCATCCAGAGCCCAACACCAAGGAAACATCTAGTGACTACTTTGAACTGAGTGTCTGTATACCCCAAAATTCATATGTTGAAGTGAAGCCCTAACCCCCAAAGTGATGGTATTTGGAGGTGGAGTCTTTGGGAGGTAATTAGGTTTTATTGAGGTTAGGAGAGTGGGGCTTCCATGATGAGATTAATGTTTTTACAAGAAGAGGAAGAAAGATCAGAGCTTACTTACTCTCTCTGCCACATGAGGATTTAGCAAGAAAGTGGCCACCTACAAGCCAAGAAGAGGATCCTCACCAGAAACCAAATCTGCCAGCATCTTGATCTTGGACTTCCTAGCTTTCAGAACTAAGAGAAAGAAGTGTATGTTGCTGAAACCACCCACTCTATGGTATTTTGTTATAGCAGCCTGAGCTGAGTAAGATAGCAGCAATTTGTTGATGGACAATTGAATGAATGGATAGGAGGGGGAAAAAAGGGGAGGAGGAAAAATTGATATGAAGGAAATAATCAGATAAATACATAATATTTAACTATACCTTAAGATACTTATTAAGATTAAGATACTTATCAGACCAATAAATATAGAAAAACAAAAGCCTGAGAATCAATGTTTCTAGTATCAATCTTCTACTTGACCCCTATCAATGACACCCTACAGTTAGGGAGAAGACTTCAGCATATTGTCAAACAATTGAAAACAATTATAAAACAGGACATACTGTATGGATTTCATTTTCTTTTGAGAAAAGTATAATAGAATGACACAAATGTGCACAATAATCTAGAACAAGAACCAGAAGACATCAACACATTAACAATAGCTATCTTGGGCTGGTAGAAATATGGATGGTCTCTTTCCTTCGACTCCCCCATATTTTCTCATTTTTCCACAATTAGCATGTGCCACTTGTGTGTACCATATGTTGGCTTCCTCCCACTCAGGCTCTGTTTTTTTCTGACATCCAGTTTGAGGCAGACACAGCATCTCTCTACATTCTCCAAAAGTAATCTACTCAAACCATGAGCTTTGGTGAGCAATATAAGTTCTGTGCAAGTTTTTATGTGTGTGTGAGAGAGGATGCTTTCATCTCAGAGCCCGCAGTGTTTATCTAAAAAAAAAAAAAAAAAAAAAACCCACAAGACATTCTCTTATATCAGGGCTCTTTTCCAAGTAACCAGTGGGTTTCCTTCTCTCTCTCATCTCTTTCCCCATGTAGCCTCTCAGTCTCCCATGGCCCCCTGTCCCAACTCCAGCTCTTAATTTCTCTAAATGTAGAGTCACTTCTTTCTTCCACATGAAATCTTGTCCCTACCTCATGCTGTCTCCTACCCCACAGCTGGCTGAATGCAACTTCTTTTCAGCAAAGACCATATTTCCTCAGTTAAAAAAAATTATTAGCCCAGCTGCTGAGAAGACAAAATTTCACCCATATTGTTGCACATAAACAATAAAAATTAAACCATAATTATCTAAAGATGAAAAAGTTCACGTGCAATTTATCACTTTCCCACATGATATTCTATCAGTCCCTAGTGAAGACCATCACTAGCCTTTAAAGCAGAAACATTTCAATTAATAACAGAAGTGTCAAACACAGCTTGATTTAAGATTTTTCTGATCTCTGAGGAACTTTATCCACAGCACATTGGTCTAGTTATCAAATTTCCCATCATGCTCTAGATATTGGCTTTCAAAATCTCAGAGCCGATAGAACTCTGAAAAACCCAATTCTTGGCAGGATTTCGGGACATCTTAAAAGGTCTGGCACACACACAAATAAATATATCTACCAGGACCCCATTTTCTTAAAAAGTCCTAAATGTTGCCTTCTGAGACTTTAAGGATTTCACAAGACCCAATATGAAACCGCAGTTCTTGTCCAGTGAGCAGAAACCAGGAGATGCACAACTTTTATAGCAAATTGCAACAATTCCAACTCTAGTTAACCCGAATTTTCATATATAACTGAAATTAGAATTCCTTTTCTTTTCATAAACAATAATAAGAGCTAACATTCATTAGTTTCAATAATGATAACTTTCTCTTTTTGAACCACTGCAACATGCCACGTCTTGCTATAAAGCTTAGCATGGATTATCTCCTCCAATTCTCCCGGTAATCCTATCTACAGCAAACAGATATTGCTCATGTCCCCATTGTATAGGAAAACTGTGAACAAGGGGTCCTAGCCTGTTCAAATTTCTACAAAAGTGGTGGGAGCTGCATTTGAAACTATGTCTGACATTTAATTCATGCTCCTAAAACTTCGAAATACTCCCACTTCCCTTGTAAATTTAAATCTCTGTCTTCATTTTAGCAGATAGCTATAGAGAATTCTATGACATCCTTAGAATAGATGCACTCATATTATATATTTGTACAAAAGATTTTGTTGTTTTGGCCCAGCCATTTTTTAAAATGACCCTATTAGTTAGCTGTTAAACATCTGTATTCCCAAATGGTTGGGGCAAACAGTCATGTGTGTTTCAGCCCCTGACATTGTAACTACTAGGCCAGACACAGAGTAGAAGAAAATTCAAGGACTGTTGTTATGAAATATATTAATATTATATTGTTCCATGGTCCTGGTCTTCTGAAATTAAAACTATCATATTACACATCTGGTAAAAATTGGCATATACCTCAATGAGAGCACAAAATTGCAATTTTTCTAAAACATTTTTAGAAAGTATATACTAGTATTTTATTCTTTCTTAACTGAGTAAGCTCAAAAATATTTTTTAAATTATTTATCCTTTAAAATCTATTGTTTAAAAATATAAAGAAAGAATATACAACTCAAGATACACGTTTATAGATGCAAATATCCTCATCTCTCCATATAAACACAGAAATATTTTTCAAATTCAATGAACTCCCATTGTATCTTCATATTTGAGCTGTTTATAATTCAACAAAATGAAGGTACAATGAGGTGGTCAGCTTTTTTTATTTTATTTTTCAAGTGCAAAAATTGAGGATAAAATTTAAAGAGTATTCTAGTTATTATCCAAAGTCTTGACTTCTATTATGAAATAGTGTCACATGCAAAAATAAGTTATATAAAGAGAAAATCTTTTTTGTATCCTAACTTGTACCCCTGCATTTTATTATACTTGTTTTTATGGTATCAAAAATTAGATGTCCACGGGTAATTTTATAGATCCCTGTTTCTTGCACTCTTATCAGTAGGATGCTATGCCATCAATCCAACGTGAGTTCCCATCTCTGCTCCACTGTATACTAGCTGTATGACTTTGGGCAAGGTGTATAACCTCAGTTTCTGTGCTTGTGATATAGGGATAATTATTAAGTGTGGATTGAGTGGAATAATATCTGTAAAGGTAAAAAAACCCAGCATGATGCCCAGCACACAGCAGGTATTTAATATGTATCGTAATATGTTCTCATGACAATTTTTAACCTTCCTTTATCCTCTTCTCAGGTGTCTTACTGCCCAAAGAAAAGTGTGGCTTCTGCAGTCCAGCTATAGCTTCACCATCTACATGGTGTTGCTTAATGAGTCCCTTGGGGTCTCCTTGACACTGCAAAATTCCCACCATCAACAACATAACTCTTTGAGATAAAAATGCTATCTTAGGAAGATCTCTAATATAATGCAAATGTCTAGTATACCACCTTGGCATTCATTAACACTGAGTTAGAACTTTATTATGTAGCTTTCAAGAGGCAAAGTTTCTTGAGAACAAGGAACACAGGACAGATGAGTTTTGATGAAGGAAAGAGAAAGGGAAAAGTGCTAAGCAAGAGATGATATCAAGAGAACATATATCTGAGAGGTCTGCTCATCTACCATTTTATACGCAACAGATGAGGAACCATGTTTCTTACCTTACTGATAGGACCCATTGGTGTCAGCATCACATTTCTGCTCGCCTTCCAATGCTGAGTCTTCTGGACTGGCCCTGGTTCTTTTGCTTAGCACGCATGGGCCTTATTAACAACGATTACATCTTTTAGTATATAGACTTTTAGAGTAGCACTTCTGAAACCAATCACATGCATGCAAGTTGCCTGCAGACCTTGTAAAAAGTAGATTTCAATTCAGTGATCTAGGGTGGAGCCTGAGATTCTGCATTTCTAACTAGCTCCCAGGTATGCCAATGATGCCGATCCAAAGAACATAAGGAGGACCCTTAGACTTACAGGTCATTTCCACAATGACTTCCGGGATCTTTACCACAAACCAGTGGAAAGCGAGGGGCAAGTATTTTGTGTCTACTTTATAGTGAAGAGACTAAGGTGAATGGAAATTAAATGACTTTCTTATAACCAGATGAGCAGACATTCAGAGTCCTAATCCAATGTTTTTCCAGCAACACTGTGCTCCCTCACTTTAATCTTCAGTGTCCTTAAGTATCATTACCCACTTAAGATCAGTTCATACATTCATGTTAAAGGGAAAAGAGCAGGCTGAGCTCAGTGACTCAGCCCATAATCCCAGCATTTTGGGAGGCCGAGGCGAGTGGATTGCCTGAACCCACGGGTTCGAGACCCGCCTGGGCAACTTGGCGAGACCTCATCTCTACAATAAATCAAAAAAATTAGCCAGGTGTGGTAGCGCGCGCCTGTAATTCCAGCTACTTGGAAGGCTGAAGTGGAAGGATCGCCGGAGCCCAGCAGGTCGAGGCTGCGGTGGCTGCTCCGGGCCACTCCAGTCTGGGTGACAGAGTGAGACTCCAACTCAAAAAAAAAAAAAAAAAGGAAAAAGAGTAAAGGATTTCACTGATTTTTCTTTCTGATGATCTTGGATCTGTTACTTACTGCATCATATTCATCCACCCTCTTCCCCTAGTTATGCCTCCTATCCCCATCCCACAGTCTTCACTGTATAAATGCATCCACGGTACACAGATGTACCTCTTTAATTCCACTCCACAAGTATTTAGTGACTTTTTATTTGGGCCAGACTGGAGTCATGATTTAGGGACAACAAGATAAGACTTGGTCCCTGCCATCAAGGAGCATTCACAATAACAGAGAAGACTGACGTCTATACCCACGGCTGCAGTAGAAGGCATGCTGTGCCATAGCAAAGTGTGATTTGGCAGCACAAAGAAGAAACACAGCACTATGACAGCAATTAGTTCCCACTTAAGACGATCAAGGAAGAATCTTCAGAGAAGGCAGTATCTGTGACTTGACCTTTAGAGTAAAGCAGGGTTTTGAAATGTGGGGGAAAAAGGTGGAGGAGGAAGAGAAGGAAGAAAGAACAAATCCCAGGCATGAGTAAAGGCTCAGTGAAAGAAATTTGCCATTTCACAGTGACTGATCTCTTGTACCGCCCGTTGCCGATCAGGTCTGTATATCTGAAATATAGTCCAGAGGAAAATGCCATGCTTTGCCTCTGAAGCACTGGCGACATGTTGTAGTCTGGTATCACTAACCCCCGCAGTGAAACCCATCCAGGTTCCCACATCTCATTCTTCCCGAGTTCAATCCACCTCAGGAAAAGTATCATTTTTCAAGAAGGGACTTAGAGGCTCAGATAACAAATCTCCCATTGGTGAGTCATGTTCTTTTTGGCAATCCAACAGCAGCCCTTGGATATTTCCTTTCCAGCCTCTTTCTTCTCCAGCCATCCCTAATGGAAACACTGCCTCATGCCTTCCTTTGCCAAGACCTTCAGCTCACCTGAAGCTCCGCTTCTGGGATTTCTTGTGTGAGATCAATTCCTATCTCCCATAAACAAGTCAGCCAGGCTGTCTTCTTTGAGCCATTTGGGATGATACTAAATCATGGTGAGATACTTTGTATTTTTAGGTTTTCCAGGTTTCCCAGTTTAGAGACTATCAGTAAAGGGGATGAGGCAGGCAAAGCGCAGAGCAAACAGTATATACACGATAAAGGCTCATTGCTTTTGTTATTATAGTCATATGTCACTTAATGATAGGCACACATTATGAGAAATGCATCATTAGGCAATTTTGTTGTACAAACTCCATAGAGTGTACTTATAGAGACCTAGATCATCTAACCTACCCCACACCTAGCCTATTGCTCCTGGGCTACAACCTGTATAGCATGAGACTGCACTAAATACTGTAGACAATTATAACACAATGGGAAGTTTTTATGTATTCAGATATATCTAAATATAGAAAAGATACAATAAAAATACAGTATTATAATTTTATGGGGCCACCATCGTATATGTGACCCATTGTTGACTGAAATGTTGTTATGTGGCACATGACTATATTGTCTTTCATTTACCAACTTGGTTTTGGTAAACCCCAACCTCAAGGCATTTGTGAGTTTGCTTAACAAAGCTTCCCCTTGTGAATTCCTCTCCTGAGATCTTCTTTCAGTAAGATAGGACATTCTGCATAATCTCTGGGTTTTTTTTCCCAAAAACTTCATGAACTTTGCGTCAACCACAAAGAAAAAAATCCTCAATAAATATCAGATGTGTCTGATTTCAAAGAAAAGTTCTTAACCATCAAGACATTGTCCCATGTCCTTCACCACCCCCATGTTTAAGGTTTCAAACTGGCAAACAAATCTTCTCTAGTCAATTCTATAACCATGGAGATTTTTATACTAAAAAAATAATAAAACTACCCAGACTAGCAACTCTTTAAAATACCTCTGTGATCTTCGGTCAAGTTCTTCCTTTGCCAAAATCTTATAAACTCTTTAATAGAAAAAGAAATCATTGCTAACAACCCTATGGTGAAGTCTTCCATCCTTTATGGTTTACCAGATGCTACCTCTCATCCTTGGAACTCTTATTCTGAAAAAACTATATGATGTGTAGAATGTGTGTTTATTAGAGGGAAGGCCAGTCTGACAGAGAAGAAATGTGCATTCCAGGAAGTTTAAGTGTAATAATCATATTACTTTGAAATACACGTAGTAAAAAATTAATTAAACCACCAAAGTGTTGACAAGTTGCAATTTAAAATTAGCATGCTAATTGGTAGGAATTGAGGTCTTTAAACTGCCAAACACTTGAAGTAATGTTCTATTTGAAATAGTTTTTCTAATTTTGTCTAACAAATAATTTCATTGAAAACCTAACCCTTGTTCAAATTAAGGAGAATCTCAAATTAGAAGGTATAAAAATAAGAAAAGATGTTTTCTTTCTCATTAGAAATATGTGCATTGCAAAGAAATTTCAAAATCTACACCTATTTAAAGAAGTAAGCTTTAGGTCTTTCCTTCTTTCTAAAGACTCCATCAACATATTGAATATACTATATTTAGAGTCTATGGACTATTCTAGCTTGAATTAATTTTTATTATGATGGTTGCCAAATAGTGATTATCTGACTCTGTCATTCCCTCTGTCTGCATTTATTAGATGATATTCTCTTATAAGGAGAAATTTATGTCTTCCTTAATTAATTAATTTATTCATATCCATACAGACTCTTGGTTTCCTATCTCATTCAATAGGTCATAATTTGTTATTATCACTATTTTCATGCTCAAATTACCCCAGATTTGGACAATAGGCACCCTTCAAATAGGGAATGTATCCTTTTGACATGATCTCATGATTCTTTGAGCACTTCCTACATTCTGGCTTATCATGAAGTTCCAGGCTCATCTTGGCTTTTGTTTTTGTTTTGTTGCCTCTCCCTTGGAATCAGCCACTTTTCAAATGAGTCCTGGTTCTTTTTATGGGCAAAATGACATCATTAAACCAAGATAGGTGTGCTTGTGGCTTCTTGGGTGTCACTGTTTCTCTATCCTCTCAGGGAACAAAGCTAGATAATACATATACATATTCACACACATATATATATTCATATGTGCATATACCTACAAAGACACATCTCTATTTGTATCTATGTGTATAATTATATCTATCTATCTATCTATCTATCTATCTAGAACCATGAGTAATTCAACAGCCAGTACAGGATTTATTCTAACTTCTGCCCTTTCTATGTTTGTAACTGTCTAATCCAATAATCTGAAGCATGACTACAACTATCCACAATCTGTATAGTTACTTGCTCAATACAGAAAGTAGTTTAAAAATTGGTAACCCACAATTGTGGGGAAAAGACAGCCTATTAAATAAAATTTAAAATTTGCTTATAATTTTCTTGTATTCAACCTGGAGGTTGAAAATTCAAGTACAGTGTTTAAAAAATATATAAGCTTTTGGGCTGGATGAGATGGCTCACACCTATAATCACAGCACTTTAGAAGGCTGAGGCGGGAGGATTACTGGAGCCCAGGAGTTCAAGACCAGCCTGGGCAACATAGCGAAACCTTGTCTCTAAAAAAAAAAATTTTTTTTAATTAGCCACATGCGGTGGCACACACCTGTAGTCCCAGCTACTCAGAAGGCTGAGGTGGAAGGATCGCTTGCGCCCACGAGATCGAGGCTGTGGTGAGCCATGATTGTGCTACTGTAATCCAGTCCCTGTAATTGCGTGAGATCCCAACTCAAAAAAAAAAAAAAAAAAAAAATTTTGAACGTATTAAAATAAAAATAATTAAAACAAACAAAAGCCGTTGTTTGGATTTAATATATTAATGAAACAAAAA
>CAUYQG010254029.1:0-34000 GCA_963574415.1 Tarsius wallacei
TTGCACACCAATGTAAATATACTTAAAAACTACTAAACTGTACACTTGAAAATGACTTAGATGGTAGATTTCATATTGTAGCTATTTTACAATTAAAAAATAATGGCCCAGGCACAGTAGCTCACACCTGTAATCCCAGCAGTTTGGGAGGCTGAGGCAGGAGAATTGCTTGAGTCCAGGAGTTTGACATCAGCCTGTGCAACATAGAGAGACCTCATCTCTACAAAAAAAAAAAAAATTAGCCAGGTGTGGTGGCACACACCTGTAGTCCCATTTACTCGGGAGGCTGAAGTGGGAAAATTGCCTGAGACCAGGTCAAGTTTGCGGTGGACTGTGAACCATGTCACTGTACTCCAAACTGAGCAACAGCATAAGACGATGACTCAAAAACATGATAATAAATAATAACTGGGTAACTGGACTCAGGGAGCATTTGACACCCCTGAAATCTGAAGCATAGGCAACTATTTGACTACTTTAGGACTCTGGTTGATTTGTGTCTCATCATTTCCACCCATTGCCCTGAAACCCAAGATGCATTTTATTCTCTATTTGCAGTGTTTCTCAGCCCAGCTTTTTAGAGCCACCTGGGAAGAGTTGGGGGGTTTTTTGTTTGTTATTTTAATACTATTTTCCCTCAATTTCCCCCATTTCAAAAATATTCTACTTAAGTGGTCTGGCATTGTGTAAGTTGATCTCCAGGCTCTCGGCAGCCAGGATGAGAACCTCTCTTGTCACTGAACACTGTCGCTCCTCAGCCTTCTCCCATAGGCCAGCACCATGTTTCCCTCTCTCTAGGTGTTTTCTCCCTTGAGCTCCCTAACAGCCCTAAGAGGGTTCCTCACTGGACAGGTTCTGGTTCTGCAGACAAGTGACCCTGGGTCTGGCACCTGGCAGGGCCCGGGATAACAGCAGCACCATGAACACACTTTTGTCAGCAGGGAAAGAGGTCATATAGGAATCCCCCTAAAATGCCTTCAGCCACCCTAAAGCAGAAGACAGTTCAGGTGTCCAATGGTTGCATAAATCATTCTTCCTATCAACTCAACACTTGCTACTCAATGTTAACATATGAGAAGACCATGTGCTCACATTCAGGGTACCTTAAGTCTAATCTTTGTCAAAAAGGAAGACATAACATGAACTTATTTGTTCATGCATAACCACTAAAATGGAGGAATTGGGTGGACAGAGTATCTCTTCAAAACTGCTATGAAGAAAAGTAAATCCCAGCCTCCCTGGGAAGTCCATCTTTGCTTGGAATTCTGCTACAGGAATGAACCAGCTAACATTGTGTTCACAGTCCCTGTAGCAGGTCTTTTATTAAATGTCCTTGTTCACAAATCTGCCTTTATGCTCTTGTTTCTTATTATCAAGGCAAAGATAGAAAAAGCAATGTGAAAAACATATCTTTTGAATTTGCCATTTTATCGATTTTAAGTACTCTACTCATTACATTATGTTAATTTATACATTCAGTCTTTATTTTTATAAAAGCCCATTCTTTAAATATTTTAATTTGTATTAAAATAATTCAAGCACATAATTTTTTTAAAAACTCATGGTACAGAAGGGCATATAATAAAAATAAAACTTGTATGTCACATCTCTTTTACCCCCAGAGGCAACCGCTTTAAATCATTTTATTTCTAATTCTTCTGGTGATTACCACCATATAATTTACTTATTCATCTTCATTCTCTACATATAACCACTTTTTTCTCATCTTAAGGCATAAAAAGAAATCCACACATTAAAATAGAATATGGACTTAAACTGTTTAAGAATATTCTTCTTGGTACATAAGTAAAATTTCCTCATCTCCCCTAAAATTTAAAGGCACAGAGGAAAGTAACTTTTGCTGTCATTTCTTTTTTTTTTTAGGTTGGAAAATGTCATTTATTGAAAAGTAAATTAGAAAGAGAGAGAGAGAAGAGATTCACTTCCCCAAGGTAGGGGAGGGAGCCAAGGCTAGAAAACACAGCAACCTTGGCTCAAGGAGCCATATGGTCAGACCATGACTTAGCAAAGCAAAGGCCTCTCTTCATTTTTAAAGTAAAATATTTAAAAAGCAGTGTTTAGGTACTCAAAATACAAGTTTTTCCTATGTTCCATGTGGCGGAGTAGCTACTTGTTTAACATCTATTTCCCACTCCTTCCTCCAATAGTTTTAGCTCAGCACATGGCCACCTGCCCCAAACTCCACCTCTCAGCCTCCCTTGCAGTTTTTTATGGTCATGTGACTTTCTCACCAATAGGACATGAAGGGAAAATATGTATGCCAATCCAAGTCCTATTTTTTTTTAAAGATATAAGGGAAACTCCTCTAGCCATTTGCTTAATGACTTAATAATTAAGAGTGGGACTTAAATCCTACATAGGTGGTGTTTTTATAAGAGAAAGAGACACCAGGGATCTCTTCACGTGCAAACACAGAAGAAAGGCTCTGTGAGGACACAGCAAGAAGGGGGCTTGTCTACAAGCCAGGAAGAGAGCCCTTCCCAGGAACTAAATTTGCTGGCACCTTGGTCATGGACTTCCAGCCTCCTGAACCATAAGAAAATAAGTATCTGTTGTTTAAGTCACCTGGCCTGTGATAGTTCATTATGGTAACCTTAGGAGGTTAATATAGTCATGAGTTGCTTAATGACAAAGATGATGAAGATACAGTCTAAGAAATGCATCGTTAGGTGATTTCATCATTGTATGAACACCATAGCATGCACTTACAAAAACCTAGAGGGTGTAGCCTACCACACATCTAGGCTCTATGAGCCATATTGCATCTAGGCTGCAAACATATACAGCATATGGCTGCATTGACTACTGTAAGCAATCATAACATAATAGTAAACATTTCCATATCTAAATATAGCTAATCATAGAACAGATACAGTCAAAAAATGGTATTATATAATCTTATGGGAGCACAGTCATATATGCTGTTCGTCACTGGCTAAAACATTCTTATGTGATACATGACTGTGTATCTATCAATCAAAGGTTGATGACATAAATTGCAGCATATTTATATGACTAGAGAACTATGGAGCCTTATGAAGAAATGGGTGGTGTATTCACAGGTAGTGCCGTGGAAAGATGTCCTGACTATCTGTTGTGATAAAAACAAGTTGTCAATACACACATAGCATGAGTCCTTGGAAAAGCAAAGTGCTATATTGGCTTATGCAGACTTTCCAGGTTTGAAGAGACAGTGCTTACAAGGAGGAGAAAAGGGATAATGAGAAGAAAGAAAAGGGAATGGAATATTACGCAGCCATAAAAAGGACAAAATAATGAACTTTGCAGCAATTTGGATGGACTCAGAGTCTATCATTCTGAGTGATCTATCACAGAAACAAAGAACTGAGTATCACATGTTCTCACTCATAATGAACATTTGCATAGCTAACCCTGAATTGTACCCCACATATTCAAAATAAAAGAAAGAGAAAGGGGAGGGACTTTATTTTTTAAGTCATACACGACTGTAATTCTTACATGTTGAGACAAAGCAGGAATTTGACAGTTAATTTACAAGTATATACATTTTAAAAAGAAGAAAGAAAAACAACAAATTTCTGTTAACAGACTTTTCCAAACTTCAGAGGTCATTAATTTCCCCTGAGTTTGTCTGTCAATCAGGACTTTTGTGGGTCTGAGAGTTATTTGATTCCTAGAGCCTGGGTTTAATATAAGTGAGAATCCTACTTTTGGGAATCTTGCCCCTTTTCTCCCCCAACATATAATTATAAAAAATTTCATACATATTAGAGGGGACCCTTTTGGAGAGTGGGACCCTTCTAGTACAGACTTCCCTACCAAGTAAGTGTTCTGAGAACCCATTGGCATCATTGCACCAGCTATTGCTGCGAGAGGCTGCGTCCAGCTTCAGTGGGTTGTTTTTGTTTTTGTTTTTTTGAGATTCTTTCAGTGCATTTGCCCATTTTATGACAGGTGATTGATTGATGAGTGCACCTGCCCACACCACACCAAGTGTTCAGCAGCTTTTGACCAAAAATGGTTGTGCATCACCCTCCCCATTTACCCAGTTTTGCCCTGAGAGGCTTGTTTTTGCTTCCCTGGATGAAAAAAGTCCTCAAAGGGAAACATTTTGCCCGTGTGGAAGAGGTGAAACAAAAAACAGCAGAAGCGCTAAGAGGCATCAAAATTGATGAGTTCAAAAACTATTTTGAGAAACTATTTTGAGCAGTGGAAAAAAATGTCTTGATAGGTATATTGCGTCAAACAGAGAGTACTTTGAAGGTGACTGAAGTTTAAACATATAAAAATAAATACACAATTTTTTACAAATAAACTCAGGTTTTGAGGGAATTCCCCCCTTGTACATAAAAGTTGAGTTTGACAGTGAACATTTATATTCCCGCTACACAGATTCTACAATTATTATCTTACAATTCTTGCTTTATCACATATTTATCCATCCCTCTATTCATCAGTCCATCTTTCTCTCTCTTTTTTTTTTTTTCTTTTGAGACAGGATCTCTTTCTGTCACCCAGGCTAGAGTAAAGTAGCATGATCATAGTTTACCACATCCTCGAACTCCTGTGCTCAAGTGAGCCTCCCATTTCAGCATCTCAAGTAGTTGGGACTACATTTGCCTGCCACCATACCCAGCTAACTCTTTTTTTCCTTTTATTGTAGAGACAGACTTCACTGTGTCGCCTTGAACTCAAACTCCTGAACTCAGACAATCCTCCCACCCTGGCCTCCTAAAGTACTGGGATTACAAGTGTGAGCCATAGCGCCTGGCCTTGTCTTACTTTTTCTCGTGTACTTCAAAGTAAGTTGCAGACATCAGTACAGTTCTCCCTAAATATTTCCATATGCATAGCATGCAACTTGCTTTTAAATAGATAAATAATGAAAAAGGAAACTTTCACACGCCAGAAGACCACACACTTAATGTTAGACAACCAAAGAGAGGGGCTTGGAAAGAGAAAGGGGGAGGACTTCAAAAGGACTAATTAGATTTTGTTTGCTGCCATGGTCCAGCCTTCACCAAGAAAAAGCAGTAAAGCACCATACCTCACAAGCCAATCACCAATATGTTTGTCATTAGTCAAAACTGCAGTTAAAAAAAAAAAATCAAAGGGAAAATAAGGATCTGGACATATTTGTTGCTGTGAGCATTTTCCAAGATGAGTTGGTGTCTCAAACTGGGAGGTTTTGCCCAGGTTGGCTCTAAGCCTTTAGCTTCTGGGAAGGTAACACCCGCCAAACATCCTTTTAAGTCCTTAAGATATGGTCTGTTGCTGTTTTCCTACAAATATTTGCATGTTGATATCATTGAATATTCTCCATTTTTTTCAAGTGCTGTTTTAACTACATAAACACCTAACTCCAGATGGACCAGGAAGACTTTCGTGTAACATACAATGTATCAACTTTTCCATCCTGACCTGAGAGGTTTATCTATTCATTTTCAGGGTAGTCCCAGATCTTTTCATTTCTAATTGGCAGGTGACCTAACAGGATTAAAAAGCCACACAAACCACCTTCCCTTTGATAGATGGGCTTGCGGACAGCCTGGTTTGTAGAAAAGTAAAGCAACACATTGCTCTTTCTAAACCAGATACAACGTTTGCTCCTGCTTTAATGAGTGTGCCCAGCATGGCACTGCCAGAATCATGTTAGGAATACAACTGCTCGATTTATTTGAGGTGACAGTGCTATATTCCATGGTTCCCACCAGAAATGGAATTGCTGAATGTCTCAGCCCCCACTCAGAAGCATGACTCTTAGGTGGCATTCCATGGAGGGAGTAGGTGTCTCCTTGATAATGGAAACACATAAAATTTCAAATTTTATAAGACTTTTTTTTTTAACTGGAGTCTCACTCTGTCACCCAGGCCAGAATATAGTAGTACAATCATGGCTCCCTACAGCCTTCACCTCCTGGGTTCAGGGGATCCTCCCACCTCAGCCTCTCGAGTAGCTGAGGCTACAGGTGCGTGCCATCACACCCAGCTAATTTTTTTTTTTTAACTTTTTGTAGAGACAGGGTCTTGCTATGCTGTCCAGGCTGGTCTTGAACTCCTGGGCTCAAGCGATTCTCTCGTCTCAGCCTTCCAAAGTACTGGAATTATAGGCGTGAGCCACTGTACCCAGCCCTTAAATTTTAAGACTGCTAAAAAAGGAAAAATCTGTATTAAAATAAAACACTACTCGAACATCAGCCACAAAGATTAGAAAATCATTCCATTTTATTGTTTCACCCCCTGACCAGGATGCTCCCCTCTCTCACCAGCTCAAATTACAGATGACACATCTACATACAGTCCAGGTATGCGTGACCCCTAAGTGACTGTGTGGCATGCTTGGTTAAGAAGGACCACAGTCAAAGGGGAAAAAGAAGCTTACATGTCTTTTTAAACGTATCTGTTCTAATGTAACATTCTCATTTTTTTCTATTTAAAATTCAGTAATAAATCAAAAGCTAAATCCACTAAGACTTTAAATGGCCTTCATGGAGAGGAATAAATGACATTACATTTATCTGTTGAGAACATCAGCAGAAAACCAATTTGAGAAAGAAAAGACTAATTAATAAGAGCAGGAATGACTATTTAACTTCCTTTGATCTTAGAAATTACTAAATAGTAAAATAACCACTCCATTTTATTAGGTACAATAAAGCCAAGAAGGCAAAGAAAAAGGAAGCGAATAAAGTGGTGACCTTAAAAGACAGGGCAAGTTCTCGAGCACAGCAACTCCAACCCACTTGGGTTTCTGGAAAGAACTCAGGGTCCTTTGTGCAGTTTATTGACTTTGGAATAGCCCGTTTGCAGGTTTTACCTTCATAACAGGGATGGAAGCCATGTGCTCTGAGAATTCTAGCTGCCCACCATGGGTCAGTCAAGCTTTGGAGGGATTGCACATAAAACACTGTCCTGAGTACTAGGGGCAAATCTTAGAAGCAGCCATAATCCTTGCCTTTAAATTATTTAGTTTGGAAAGCCTAAGTAAACTCACATAGAAACCACAGCAGCAGACCTGGAAAAAAGAAATGCAGACAAAGAGAAACAATGAGAGCAGAAGGGTCAGGAAGTTTTAGACGTCTAGGGAAGAGAAAGTCTCTGGACTCTCGGAAAGCTTAACTTAAGAGTCCAAGTCAGCCGGGCTCGGTGGCTCAGCCTGTAATCCCGCGCCTTAGGAGGCTGAGGTGAGTGGATTGCCTGAGCCCGCGGGTTTAAGACCCACCTGGGCAACTTGGCGAGACCTCATCTCTACAATAAATAAAAAAATTAGCCAGGCATGGCAGCACGCGCCTGTAGTTCCAGCTACTGGAAGGCTGAGGCGGAAGGATCGCTGGAGCCCAGCAGGTCGAGGCTGCGGTGGCCAGGAGCGGCCACTGCGCTCCAGTCTGGGCGACAGAGTGAGACTCCAACTCAAAAAAAAAAAAAAGAGTCCAGGTCAAACTTAGATGCCCAAGGAGCAGGCACTGACATCTGGATCGCACATTCAATCCCACAGCTCACTTGGAATCAGTTTATCTATACTTATGTAAATGAGACTGAACAATATAATGACAGCATCTGATCCTCCAAAGTTCTACCCCATAGAACATTATTTACATATCATAAAATTGCTTCACAAACAGAAAAATTCTATAAATTCTGCAATGGCACAATTATGTCTTAACTATTTTTTGTTTGTGTCCAGGACTTAAATGCCTGGTACCTGGGAGGTGCCAAATTAAGAAGGTTCAATGAATCGTCATTAAGATGACAGTCAACTCTCTATAAGTGAACTCAAAAACCACAAAAAGGAACCAATGCTTTGTGTGTGTGTGTGTGTGTGTGTGTGTGTGTGTGTGTGTGTGTTCAGCTAGGAATATTATATTTCTGAGCTTATTTGATTTTCTTGATTTCTAAAAGAAGAAAAAATCTGCATGAGAGATTTTTACTGAACTGAAATTTTCTTATACAGGAACCTGACTGAGAGAAGGCATCTGCATACTGTACGGTCCTTAGAGAATTCCTTCTGTGGAATTTCAATAACTCAAAGTACCAAGAAGAGACAAGGCAGGTACCAGGCACTGTATTATCATCCCCATTTTACAGACTGGGAGACAAATTTAAAGAGCTTAAGGAGATTGTCCAAAGATCCATGGCCACTAAGAGCCAACCTGCTTTCAAGCCCATGCTCTTAACATCCACACTCAATTGCTTCACCCAAAATCTTGTCACAAACACACCCTCACGTATAATTTGAACCACAGCGTCTACTCCAAGAATGGCCATAAGAACCCCTTGGCTCAACCCACATAAATGAAGTCCAGAGGTGGGTAGTGCAGGACTGATACTACAGCTTCAGAAAAATATTCAAGATCTTTCCACCTTTCTGCTCTTCTAGCCTCACAGAGCAAGATAGCTGCTGAACTCCAGTCATCATATGAATAGTCTATCAGCAAAAAATAGGAAGATAATAAGATGACAGTTCCCAGAAAGCCCACACTTACATCCATCATATAACCATGCTTAGCTACAAAGGAGACTGGGACACATAGCCTTTATCTGGTGACCATGTGTCCAGCTAAAAATTCTGTTGCTAAGGGATAAAGATACTGAAGTAATAGCTAGCTGTCACTGTGACAGGCATGATTAACCAGTATCACAAGTAGATGTGAAGACAATGTGATCGCAAAACTTGGCACCATCCATTAACAGGACTAATAGAAATATACATAATTATTATTCTGGTCTCTTTTAGAAGGGCAGGGAGGAGTCAGGGTCCCACCATCACCTAGGCTGGAGTGCAGTGGCACGATTACAGCTTACTGCTGCTTCGACTTCCTGGGCTCAAGTGACCCTCCACCTTATTCTCCCAAATAGCTGAGACTTCAGGTGTGTGCCAGCAAACTTTTTTTTTTTTTTTTTTTTTTGTGGAGATTAAGTCTCACTATGTTGCTCAAGCTGGTCTCAAGCTCCTGGGCTCAAGCAATCCTTCTGCCTCAGCCTCCCAAATTGCTGAGATTACAGCGTGAGTCACCGCACATGGCTTATCACTCTGTTCTTCATAGCTTTTCTGCTGGTTAAGAGCAAAAAGTTCCAAATGAAATCAAAAGTTATGTTTTTTTTTTAAGTTTCATCTTTTTTACTATTTTAAGTTTCATCGTCCTTTATATTTGGAACAATGCCCATTCAATGACATAAGAAGCATTCTTGTGCCCACAGCCCAGACATCCATCAAGCAAGCATGTAATGAGAGGTTCCTGATATACCAGACACATGCCTGGTACTGCACACTACTGGAGACCACAACACACTGAAGCCTGCCACTCCCCAGTCACAGTCACACCCAGCAAGCATGCCACAAAGGAAATTCCAAGAACCCTACGAACATAGACCAGGGGCCCAGATTCATTCTTCTGGAGTGGCCTGAGAGGGGTCCCAGGACAAGGTATTCATGATAAGCCCTGGATGATAAAGAGACTTCACCAGGCCCAGTGCTGGCCACCAAGTTCATCTGGAAAGTCTTCTTAAACTGAGTTCCCATGTAGTAAAACACACACATTGTTTTCTTCCACCAACAGTCTTCACACTTAGAACTTCCAAGTTAATTCCCCTCAAACAGGCCTCTGAGAAAACGGATGTCACCTCCATTCTAGAGGCTGAGGAGACAGGTGGGAGGCATTCCATAATCAGACATTATGCCATTCCCATTAAGCGTAATACTGGGAGAAGGGAAAGCATTTGCATAAAGCCACGGAGAAGGAGAACCGATATCACAGCTGACAGCTTCACAGTGGGTGGCTTGATTCATAGGCTGCTCAGTGGCATAAATTTAAAAGCCCAGGCCCTCAAGCAACATTTTAGCTTGGGCTCTTTTCCCCTTAATTACAAAATAAACTAAAGCAAAGAAGGTCCCTGATCTCCTGAGGCTCTCCGTGAAACGTAGGGAGCCCACTGTTTCTAATTCAATACAATCTTCTTTGCACCAGATCAATAGACCCTTTGGCTCGGGGTGTCTTTGGCTGCCTTCCTACACCACAGGTTAAGGGGCATGGGGACAGAGCTGGGAATGCCTCCCAACGGTGTCAGGCTTCCTTCACCTACCCAAAGAATAAAGCCAGAGGGAGTCAGAGTCAATATTGGGATACTCAGCTACGGACAGGCAGCTGCATGCGACACACCTTAGGAAGGACACCCTAGTCAGAGACAGAAGTCTGCCTGCTAAACAGAGCCACTCGAAGTGTGGTCCCCAAATGGGCAGCATCAGTGTCATATGATGGATGCCTGCTAGAAATCCAGGCTCCGTCTGGCACAGTGGCTCACGCACATAATCCCAGCACTTTGGGAGGCTAAGGCAATAGGATTGCTTGAGCCCAGGAGTTTGAGACCAGCCTGGGCAACATAGCGAGACCTTGTCTCTACAAAAAAAAAATCAAAAAATTAGCCAGGCATGATGGTGCATGCCTGTAGTCTCGACTCCTCGGGAGGCTGAGGCAGAGGATTGCCTGAGCCCAGGAGGTCGAGGCTGTGGTGCCACTGTACTCCAGCATGGGTAGCAGAGTGAGACCCTGACTCAAAAAAAATTTTAAATGTATAAATAAATTCTGAGTTTTTGGGGGTCTCTCCTCATAACAAAATTCTCCAGGGAAGTCACAAACACAGTAAAGTTTAAGGATTATTGTGCTAGAAGACCAACCAAACAGAAAAAGTATAAGCAGGAACAAGTTCTGCAGTTGGGAAATGACTGTTGATCTGGTTTGAAAGGAGCCCGTGGTTAAAATGATCAGAGCGAAGGTTCAAACTGTGGCTGTGTTAAGCCTCCATTCACTGGCTTAACACAGCAAAACAAGGCGGAACATGTGCGTAGGCCATCAATGACAAGTTGGTGTCAGCCTTGTGATGACAACTTTGGGGAGTGTGTTAAAATTCAAATGCCTCAGCCCTGCCACCAGTCACTCTGAATCAACGGGCTGTGGCAAGGCTCAGAAACCTGCATAGCTTAACCAGCTCCCCGGGTGATTCTGACACAGATAGTCCCGAGACACACTGTAGTAAACACCGCGCACACTGTAGTTTCACTCTATGAAATTAAAGGAAAATGATGCTTTTCCTAGAAGGGCTGCTCCCAGTCAGCTTGGAGCAGAGATATCAGGACTCTCTGGATAAAGCTCAGCAAAGAATAAGCCTTGTCTGCTACTAAATACATCACAACACACACACACACACACACACACACACACACACACACGTATGTATTCAGTTGTATAGCCAGGTGCCAGGAATGTGGGATTCCCAGGTGGGGGTAGTGGTGGTGATAGTGAGGTGTTTATAAGTGGCTTATTTGAAGTAGACCTGTTCCTAATGAGAACAGGAGGGTGTCTGAACCACAGCTGGTGCAGTTAATTGGTGGGAATGTTTTGGGCTCTGTGGTTCATGGGTTGGGGAGTTCTGTTTAGTCTAAGAAGGATGACAACAGTTATTCCATTGTGGATTCTGCCTGCAGGTGCGTAGTCAAATCTGCATTAACTCTTAGTGGTCCGTGTGGGACAGGTTCTTCCAAATATTGACAAAACTTTTTCAATTCCAAGTTGGGAAGACTTCAGGAAGCCTCTGGTTCTTGCAGCCTCTGGTCCACGGTCCACCTGCGTCAGAATCACCTAGGTGGCTTGTGAATAATATACTTTCCCAGATCCCCATGCCAGGATGACTGCAGGACTTCCAAGAGCAAGACCTTGGAATTCATGTTGTTTGGAAGCTTCCATGTAGTTCCAGTCATCCTCAGGTTTGTGAATCACAAAATTTGTATCTTCTGGATGAGAAGAACAAAGCGAGGTGTCCACAGTTTCCAGCCCTGATTTTCCATCCACTGCCCACTGAAGGATGCTGTTTGTCACCCAAGAAGCCATTTCTACCTCCGGGCGGACCTTGGGAACCAGGAAATCAGAAGTATAGTTTGAGGGGATTTTTGTGCCCATCGTAAGCCAATCCCCCTCCTTTTTCTTATTTTTTCTTCTCTACAGCTGCCCTCCATCATTGATTCTTTGGTGGATACTTAAAATCCAGCATGTGATCCATTCCAGTGTCTCTGGCCTTACCCCAGAGCATGGCTCCCAACCAGAGGAGCCAGCCCTTGTGGAAAGAGCTGATGTGTATACACATCTGTTTGGGATTATGCATAGTGTTTAGTATGAGGGAAAGAGCAATAAAATTGACACACGCATTATCACATTCTCTTCCTAAACTCTGCCCTAGAAAGGAATACAAACATCTATTTTAAAACTTACACAATCAGGCAGGGCATGGTGGCTCACGCCTATAATCCTAGCTCTTTGTGAGGTAGAGGTGAGAAGACTGCCTGAGCCCAGGGGTTTGAGATCAGCCTAGGCAACTTGGCAAGACCTCATCTCTACAATAAATCAAAAAATTAGCTGGCCACGGTGGCACATGTCTACAATCCCAGCTACTTGGAAGGCTGAGGCGGAAAGATGACCTGAGTCCAGCAGGTTGAGGCTGCGGTGGCCGTGAGTGTGCCACTGCTCTCCAGCCTAGGTGACAGAGTGAGACTCGACTCAAAAAAAAACCTTATACAATGTACTCTTTATGCTACCTTTTCCGTTAAGATAAAAAAGATAAACATACATAGCTATATCTGCTATCACTTACATAACATTTCTCCTAAGTTACATAACAAACTAGAAGCCTGGGACAAGAGAGGGCTTTTCACCCTATAGTCTTTTAAACTTTTAAAGTTTTGAACCATGAAATTAAATTCTCTATCTAAATCATTAAACTCTCTTTTCCTTTTGTTTTCAACAAAGGATTACAATAAATGTTGCAAAGTCTGCAGCTGACCTGCAAAAGCTTCCTTTGATTCTGCCTGTTCTTAGTTCTTTGGAGCCCCGTGACTCTGCAAACCAACCCAACACTCCCATTTGTCCTCTCCCCGGGTTGCATAGAGCGGGTTTGTTCACAGAGTGTGATCTCTCCACTGGGCACGGAGCTTAAACACCTCCGTCCCAAGCACAACTCAACCCCTATTCACCACTCAACAGCCAAACTGTGCAGGATTTTTGTGGGATATGGTCTGGACATGGGCTGTTTTCCCCCTCTGGCTTCCCTCAGGAGCAGCAGTGGCCAAGGCTGGCCTCTGAAGGATATGCATATCCCAAGTAAAGAGCTATGGGTACAGGTAAATGAGCAGAGTCAAAAGCAGAGTCATCATGTGTAATCAATGTGATTGTAAACAAGGAGTGGAAATTTGATTCATTGACCTGCTTGCTTACATGACTGTTTGTTGTACTGCCCCAAAGAGCGGTTTCTTCTTTTCTTTTTCTTTTTTTTAAAATTTTAATTCTAAAGATGTGGGGTACTATTCAGGGCTAGGTATACAAATGTTCATTATGCAGGTACCCTTGTTGATGAGGTGTGCCCCCCACCTCCCTGGCAGTTTCCCACTACTGCCAATCCCTTTCTTATAGTATTACAATAGTTGTCCAAGGTCAAGAGTGGTTTCTTAAAGCACCAACTGATGCCCTCAGTGCCACATGGGCAGACACTTTCCTTACCACCTGCCACCATTGGTGCCTCCTGTCAGTTCTAATAAACCAATGTCTTTCCCGGCTGGACCTCCGAGTGACTTCTTCTGAATATGGAAAAACCTTACGTACAAGCCCTCTCAGATTTGGGGTTGCCACATTACAATTTTGTTTTCCTAAATAATTTCACAATTATAGTTAAATACGAACTCTAGAAGAGGGGATGATTAACTGGAACATAGCAACCTGCCTACCTGGCAGTATTTGCATCCAGACGTCAGCCAGCAGCCACGAACTAATCCCAGAAGCCTTCAGCTCACAGTCTGGGTGAAACCTCAAAATCCCATGAGGAGGCCTCACGTGGGAACCAAACGAAATCCCTAGGTGTTTCTCTGCTTAATTCCCCTTCCAGATGAAATTACCCACTCCCATTTGAAAAACAAAACAAAACATAACAAAAAAGGATGTATACTGTTCTGAACAGATTCTCAAAAGGCCTTCTGACTCCAGAGGTTTAAGCGTCATGGCTTTGGAGCATGTTTCTCCATGTGTAGTCCTGTGGCTTCCCATGCAGAACCACCTGGAGCACTTTTTCAAATGCACATTCCTATGCCCTGTCTGCCAACCTTGCATCAGAATATCTGGAAGCCTAGGAAGCTACCTGGAAAGCAAGCAATTCTCCCCCTCACTAACTTTTGAAAGTCACTGATCTAAGGAGCATTCAGAAGCTGCAGTGCGCACTCACAGTGAGTAGTGTGAAAGCTGCCAGGATCAAAATGGAGCCACTGATGCTAAGAAAACTTTGACGAAGAGAGCCGGAGAAGGCCATGAAGAGACGGTTCTCACACTTGTTTGCCTGATAACAAGAAAGACTCTACAAAAACCACAACTTGGCACAAAGGACATCACAACTTTACACACAAAAATACTTCTGCAAGGACATCTGCCCAGTAACTGCCTGTCCAACCTTGGACTGGTGTCACCCTTGATATTGATCTTTAAAGCCAAGGACAATCATTTCAAAACACTTAAGTAATCCTTCTCATTTTTTCCTTTAGAAATCTTTGTCTTCCCTTTGGATCCGATACGTATTCCTCCTGGAATACACACACAGTTTACTACGGCATGAATATTCCCATTGCAATGCTCTACCCAAATAAGCATTTTCTTTTAGAGAGCCTCTGTCTGTTATTTGGGTTGACAGTAGTATATATTCCTTTCTGAAAACTCGTAGGGGTGGGTGAACTAAAAACTACCCAAAAGGGGGAAAATGTGTTATTTGTCTAAACTTCTATCAGCATTACTTTTCCTTTAAAAATCAATGTGTGAGAGTCAAATTCAGATAATGCCACAATTATCATAGCTTTTTAAATGCCATATTCAAAGGACTTTTAAACCTTTCTTCAAAAATTCATGCCTGACTTCTATTTAAAGATTAAAAGAAAGTCTGACTTGTTTATTGATCATTCACTTAATTACCAAGTATAACAGTTTGCATTCTCAATATATGGTTTATTAATGACATAAAATTAATATTAACTCATGCTCAACTTGATCTAATGATAGATAGCCTCATACATGAAACTCCAAACACTGTTTTTACAGCCTTCTGGGGTTTAATTCCATCCCATCTCTTGACTGAAAACCTCCTCATCTAATCCAGAGGGTTTTCTCCCCAAGTTTTCTTATTGTGAGTCAAGATCTATCCGTGTAAAATTCTTTTTATGTTGGTATTTTAATTGAACACTAAAAAATAATAGTTCGTGGAATACAAGATTTAGTGTAGCACATAAAAAAATAAAATGACAATAATAAAAAAATATCTAGCTCACTCACATAAATTAAGGCAAAGCCCTAAAAATTCAACCCTATGAATATCATATATTCTGCAGTTGATTTTCCATTTTCGCCCTCAAAACGCAATAAATTACAAAGTATTAGCATGCAGCAGTGCAACTTGGGTACCAATCAGACACATAATTCTCCCCTAAAACATCAAGGCCATTTCTTATCATATTTGTCTTTCCAAATCTTCATTAACTTCACCAAAAGAGCTTATTGAAGGCCTACCTCCGTTTTGACCTCAGGGGCTTTCAGCCAGTGAAAACAAAACAAATTAGAACTCTGATATTCACATACATATGGGGGGAAATCAATAGTTTTAATTTTCACATGAGGCTCACAATTTTCAACTGATGGCCTCAGCAGGTTTTAATGGACACAAACAATTTACTTTTACTGTTTTAATTGTTTTTAGTCAATCACTTTTTATTGCCCCTCTACATCTGACTAAACAAATTAATCGAGCTATATTCATAAATGATGACTTGGTAAAACGGCCAGTTATGTGTATTTTACTATTTGAGTCTCAATTACAGGCAGTATTAGGAACTAGCTGGCCCAAAAGGTAGCACTGATCATTAGAGCAGAAAACAGAACAAGTCAGGGGGAAAACGACAGAGCAGTGGCCCTCTGTGGGTTAGGGCATCCAAGGGCAGCTCATGGCAGTTCCCTTTCTCCTGTCATATGAGTGGAAAGTAGTTCTCAAGTTGTTCCCTGGAGATGAGAAGTACAGGGTCATGGGTTTGAGGGGTGGCAGAGGCCTTGGAAGCCTGAAGGCAGGTGAGAGCTGTTCATGCTGGGTTAATTAGGACTCCGTCACAGCCCAGGCCAGCCTGTAGTCAGTTATGCAGACTATTGTATACACAACCCACTTTCTTTGGAATCAGATAAACTCTCTTCACTTTCCAAAAGCCTATGATATCCTGAAGCTGCCAGCTCTCACCTCTCCATGGGTCATTTGGGGCCCCTTTATGCCTGGCAGAAACCTCCTTCTAACTGAAAAAGCCTAAACACAACACAACTTCTAGCTTAAAAATCATGTTCCTAAGAGTTTGTCTGTAAGAGCCTTGCCAAAGATAAATATCTATCCTACCAATCCAATGTTATATTTTAACTCCTCGATCTGCTTTGATCATATGATCCAGCCTTGGGCTTGATTTGAATCATCAGTGAAAGTTAATCAATTCCATCTGTCACCATGGTTTATAAGACAGTTTTCCAGACCTGCCACCAAAATGCTTTCTAACTTTGAAAAATCACAGTGTCTTGGTATCTCACTAGAGAACAGCTGTATCATCATGGGTTCAACTTTTGCAAATTCAGTTATATGCATTGACCAAAAAAATAAGACAGGGAGGGTGGAAAGGGAAATGATTCAATGAATGCCAACAATTTTTCCTTTCTAGCACTTGATGAGCATGCATCCTGGAGAGGACATGAGATTGGAAATATGATTCAGTTGCCCCCATTGTCACTCTAAGCTCTGACCCAACTCTAAACCACACCCGGTGCTCAACTGAAGACACGCAATGAATTCTAACTCAGGAGTTAACTGTGTTGGACATACTGAGAGAAAGAACCTTGGTTTCCAAAAATGGTGCCTTCCTAAGGGACTTTCAAGGATCTTTCAGACTGCCCTCGGTGTACTCCCAAACACCATCTTAGAACTAACTCCTCTGGGCATCTCTGGGCCTCTCAACCAGAAAGTTCTGCTGCACCAAACCGAAATCCAGGAAGACTCTTTCTAGCTTGATTTATTTACATGTTCCAGCAGTCAAACCCTCAAAATCCACGACTTGACCCAATAGGGCAAATAATTATTCCTTTTAATTGTGATAAATCACTCTGGAGTAGGCAAATATTTGATTCACAATTAATTTCCCCAGCACTCCCAGCAGTGACGGCTTAGCAGCTGCACGAATCCTTCCACTTTCCCATCAGGACTGAGTGCGGGTCTGATTGAAGGGACAGGTGGCTGACAGTGACTTATAGGAGACAGGCTGTGCTCCGAGAGTATGTGGCAAAAGCAAAAATTATGAGGAAATTAATATGCAGCTATAAATTGGTGTTCAGATAGAGTAGATAAATCAGAGGCCATCCTCAGATCGGGCTAAACTGCTGGAGAACACAGAATGCTGACTATAGGATCAGTGAGTGTCCCCAGTGCCTAAACGAGCAGTTATTTCTTTGAGAATTCAGTTATCTGTTACATCCTCCTCTCGAGATTGGGGTTAGCCAGGCATGGTGGCTCACGATTATAATCCCAGCACTTTGGGAGGCTGAGGCAGGAGGATTGCTTGAGCCCAGGAGTTCAAGACCAGCCTAGGCAATATAACAAGACCTCATCTCTACAAGAAAAAAAGAAAAAGAAAAAGAAAAGAAAGACTGGGGTTAAATGGAGCAGCAGGGAACTAGAACATTTTTCAGGTTTCAATCCTCCTAGCTATGAGACTGTATTCAAGTTTCACAAATTCTCTGTGCCTCCGTTTCCTCATCTTTAAAGTAGGAGTAGACATAATGCCTACTTCTTAGGCTACTTGCTAGACCACAATATGTTTCTATAAATAATTGTTACATGAATGTATAAATACATGTTAGTTGCTGTTATTACTAATCATAACAATGTCATCTTCATTACTGTGAAAGTTTGAAACATTGACCAGGTGCGGTGGCTCATGTCTGCAATCCAAGCACTTTGAAGAGCCAAGGCAGGAGGATCATTTGAGCCCAGGGGGGTTCTAGCCCAGCCTGAGCAATATGGCGAGGCCTTGACTCTACAAAAGAAGAAAATAATTAGCCAGGTACGGTGGCACATGCCTATAGTCCCAGTTGCTTGGGAGGTTTAGGCAAAAGGATTTGAAAGTGAGCCATGATCGTGCTACCGCACTCCAGCCTGGGCAAAAGAGTGAGAGTCCGACTTAAAAAAATAAGTTAAAAATACAGAGAATAAAACAATAGTTTAAGTAGCTGACACATGGCAGATTCTCCTCCTACTACATTCTCTTTCCGTAGGACAGTCCCTTTCAGGGGGTCGTTACGTGCAAGGAGGATGTCCTCAGTCCTCCCTTCTGTCTTCTTCTTTTGTCTCTTCTTTTAAGAGACAGGACTCGCTATATTTCCCAGACTGGAATTGAACCCCTAGACGCAAGCGATCCTCCCACTGTAGCTGGGACTACATACCCAGCTCTTTTGTCTTCTTTCTATGCAGCTGGCTGGAGAGCTATATAATCCAAGACCTGGGTAATGGGGAAATCAAATAAAGTCTCAGAATCTTGTTTAGTCTGAGGCCAAATGACCTAAAAGAACAAGGGAACTCATGTAAGAAAAAAGGAACACATATACACCAGCCCAGCTTACCAGACTTTTCAGCACTGAGGCTCAGAGCCCGCAGTGACCATATTAACAGAAAGTCCATGGGTTGCTTGCAACTCATTCAACCGCACTACCTAGTAAAAGTGAAAACATAAATCTGTATCACAATTGCTGCCAGGTCATTGAAGTAGAGCTCCATGGGATATTTGGCTCTAAGTCTGGGTTTGGAGAACGCCAGGAAGAGAGCCACAGTGAAGAAAACCAAACTGTATCATGTTGATTATGCATCCAAAAAGACAGAGGCTGTACCCCAGTGCTATTCAATCCAAAACTTTTTTTTTTTTTTTTTTGGAGTCAAGGTCTCACTGTTGCCCAGGCTGGAGGCTGGAAGGCAGTGGCACAATCATGGCTCACTGTAGCCTCAACCTCCTTGGGCTCAGGCAATCTTTCCGCTTCAGCCTCCTGAGTAGCTGGAACCATAGGAACATGCCACCGATGCTTGGCTAATTTTTTGATTTTTTTTTTTTCTTTGTAGAGATGAGGGCTCACTGTGTTGCCTGGGCTGGTCTCAAACTCCAGGGCTCAAGCTATTCTCCCACCTCCATTTCCCAAAGTGCTGGGATTACAGGCGTGAGCCACCACACGCAGCCTCAATCCAAAACATTTTGCTGAACTGACTCCCCTAGACACCAGAGCTATAGTAACTAATTGGGGGAAATGATCCCAGCCTCCATGAGGCTTAAAGTCCACAAACTGATGATCTTTTTACCTAAGTAAGAGATACAAAACTGCACCATTCAGGTTCTTTGCTTACAAGCAAGAGAGATGAACTCTAAAGGAAAAGAGAACTTTGCGAGAAGAACATTGGTAACTTACAAAATGGTCCTAATTTCTCACCCCTTCCGATCTCCACACCCTTTGCCATGTAACCTTGCAGTATCCACCCGCCATGGTTGGGCTGATTTGCTCCTCCTTTGACGTGAGGCTCACTGATGTGGCTTGCTTTAGCCAATGGAATATTAGCAGACATGCATAAGGAGAGGCTTCAGACTTGGGGGTAACAAAGTGGCATAGAATCAGTTTCTTGACTCCTGCCCTCTAAATACAACTCAATAATTTGGCAGTAATTCAACAGATTATCATAAAGGGTGAAGAGAGGAAGTGGACTAGCTAGGGGCCTCAGAACTAAGAACAAAACCATGGTAAACTCCTGGGGTTTTTATTTTATAGTCACATATCCCAGGTTGGGCATCAGAGAACCTACAACTCAGAACCACCAACAGGCATGAACCAAAATAGAAAAAAAAAAAATAAAGAAACAGAAAAGGCTTACTATAGCCAGAGTCTTCATCAGGGATTTAGGAAGGAGTCCCATACCCAGTGAGACTGGCAACTTGATCTACCAGCAGCAACAACACCACTTCCAGAGAACAACCCATCCTGAGCTGCCCACAGTATCAACAACATAGAAAACCAGAGAGAGGAGTCATCCTACACCTCACACCACACCAGGCTGCACCAGCAGGCCGAGCGTCTCCCAGGCCTCCACCCAGTAGGCAATCCAGGTCTGGCATCCCCAGTCCTCCAACAAGTGGTCAAAGGTGAACCAGTCCTAGGACCTCCTGATTCCCCACCCAGTGGCAGAGAACCAGCAGATGTTGTGGCTCTTGGTGTTCCACTCAGCTACAGAAGGTAGTCTGGGCCACTTTTCTCCCCTGGGGCACCTACAGAGATAGAGAGAAAAGTTCACCTGTACCAGGTGGCAGAAGAGGCCAGGAGAAACACTATCTGTCCTGCAGGCCCAGCAACCCTCAGTCCCACCTTGCAACACCAGGTGGCATAGGAAAGTGCCTCTTGCCAGCTCCCATTCTCAAATCCGCCCACCCTGGGCAGTATAAGGAGAGCTCCAGTAGGGGCTCAAGGGAGCCAGGAGAACAAAGCAAAGCAGAATAACATTGTAGGAACTCAAAAAAACTAAATTGTCATGGGAACTAAAGCTCACTAAAGTAGGCCAGAACCTACACACTAAACCTAAGCAGGGTGCTTTCCTGCTAAAATTAAGAAGATTTAAATAGAATCAAGAACCAATTAAGAAGATTGAAATAGAATCAAGAACTAGGAAAATCTCAACTTGAAAAAGAAAAGACAACCAAGTGACACCAATACTGAGATGAATCAAATGTTGGGACTGTCTGACAAAGATTTTAAAGCAGCTGTCATAAAATTGCTTCAACAGGTAATTATGATTTTCCTTGAATAAATTAAATTATATAAAGGTTTGGCAAATAAACAAAACTTATTTTAAAAAAAACAAATTAAATTGATAGAACTGAAAAATATAGTAACTGAAATAAAAAATTCAATGGATGGACTCAAGAGTAGAGTGGAGATGGCAAAATATAGAATCAAAAAACTTGAAAACAGATCAATAGAATTTCCTCAATCTGAACAAAAGAGAGAAAATCGACTGGAAAAAATGAAGAAGGCTTTAGGGACTTATAGGACAATAACAATCACTTATATCTTTGGAATTCCTGAGGAAAAGGAGGAATAATGGGGAGCTGAAAAAAATATTTGAAGAAATAATAGGTGAAACTTCCCAAATTTGGCAAAATGCCTTCTCAAATTTGACCAAAAAACCTACAGATTCAAGAAACTAAGGGAATCCCAAGTAGGATAAATTCAAAGAAATCTATGCAAAGACACACCATAAGTAAACTCCTGAAAACTGAAAACCAAGAAAAATCTTAAAAGCAACCACAGAGAAACAATACATTGCTATAAGGGAACATAAATCTATTAAATGACAGATTGCTCATCTGAAAACACAGAGGCCAGAAGGAAGAGGCATGACATTTTTCAAGCGCTGAAAGAAAATAACTGCCAGCCATGAGCTCTGAATCTGGTAAACTATTGTTCAAGAATAAAGGGGAAAATACAGACATTTACAGATTTTAAAAAGTGATGGGAATTTGTCACTAGCAGACCTATCCTTAAAAAACGCCTACAAGAATATTTCCAAGCAGAGTGAGAATGAGACCAAAAGAAGGATTAGAACTGCATAAAGGGAAGAAGGTGGCTTGCGCCTGTAGTCTCAGCTATGCGGAAGGCTGAGGTGGAGGGATCACCTGAGCCCAGGAAGTTGAAGTTACGATGAGCCATGATTGCGCTACTGTACTCGAGCCTGGGCAACAGAGTGAGATTCCCAACTCAAAACAAAACAAACAAACAAAAAAACAGAAATCTGTGTGGGATTAACCCAGCACATCACTCCTGGTTAGTACAGCAGGCTTAGTTTGTACCCTGGCTCTGCCATCCATTACCTTGGGTGAGTCACTTAACCTCTCTCAGTGTCCTCATCTGCAAAATGGGAATAATAAGGGCACCTCTCTCATAGAGTACAGACTTAGTGACTCTAAGTGCAAAGCATTTAGAACAATGCCTAAAGCATAACAATGTCTCAATAAATGATGCCTATTACTGTATTATTTGCTTGAATAAATAAGCTGCTTACTTCTTCTCCCGGTGGAAGAAGACAGAATTTACAACATTTGACCTGTGCGTGTTAACAGCAGGAAGGGCCATATGTCAAATTTTGTTCCTCAGCAATTGGGGGGAAATAACTAAAGAGCATCATAAATCCCTGCATCTTGGTTTTAACAGCTACAGTGACTGATCCTTTGATACCTAACATCCCATTTCACTGTTGGAAATGTCCCATTCCTTTCAAGGTTTCAAAAGGGTGCTTTACAATCATTCCTCCTTTGATCATATGGCTTACTGACAGGTCACAGCCGAGTCAACCAAGTCTTATCAGCAGGCACAGAGCAGCCCTCCCCTCCATTTCGGGCATTTTGATTAATAGTCGATGGTCGCCATGGCTGCATGGCCATCTCCCATCAGGCCACCCAGGAATTAGATGAGGGGAAGCCTCCCGATGGAGTGGGTTAAAGACACAGTTTTTCATCCCTGAAGACTTGGGTTCAAACCTCACTGATGCCACATGAGAAAACAGGTTTTCTGGCCTTAGTTCATCCTACAATTTGTCAAAACACAGCAGGAATAAAATCTGTCTTGAAAACCATTAATCAGTTTACCATAAGCATGCTATGTGTTTGTTCATTTTACCCCAAAATTATTAGGCAAGAGAGCATCACCCTGATTGTTTTGCCTTCTGGCCTATTTTTTTATGTGCTATTTCTATCCAACCCTCCTTTCAACATACTTTGAAATAACAATACTTTCTTTCCTAGTTTCTTTCTTCCTATACCTCCCCCAGTTCCTGAAATGTTGCCTTGGTTAAAACATCATTTATTAACATCCGTACACTTTGCTCTTGAGCATCAGGGTCTTGTGGCCTCTCTGTTTCTCTCATCCACGCAGGGGTCTTACATTATTCTCTACACATCCAGCTCCTGCATAGCTCAAAGCCGACATCTGCAGACTATAGTCTCTTTCTTATTTATCAAGGCTTTCCAGGAAGAGCAGGGTCTTCTCCATCCTCACCAGCACAGCTTTCTCATAATGCATGCAACATATAGAATCATACATAAGTCATGCATGTACAAAGGGAGTCTATTGCCATTGAATACATACACAGCTGTACAGATCTTGAATGTATGCTTGCACATGAGCATACACACACACACACACACACACACACACACACACACACAACCCGATTTCTCTCTTCCTTAACCCTACAGAGAAGCTCTGTGGACTCCAACTTTTTTAGGGTTTGTGTAGATATGGAAAGACAGAGAAAAAGAGAGGGTTAGAGAGTCTCCAAGTTTATACATTCCACTCCAGTCCATCAGTGAGGAATGGATGGGAAAATAGTGATACATTCATATAATGGAAAATAGCACAGAGCCACCATCATTAAACATGGCAAGCAGTGGATCTACAAGTCCCAATATGGAAAAGTCTCCACAGTCGATTACTAAACCGGCAGAACAGATCTCTGTGTGTGGAAGACTATCCCAATGTAACGAAGGTGCTCAAAGATACTGGGCAGTCACACATACAAGTATCCACCAACAGCGAGCAAAGCAGAAATGTATGAACAATCCCATTTCTGTCAAAACAATATGTTAGTTTGTACAATAAAAATAAATTGGAGTCTGGGCATGTAATCCCAGCCTGTAATTCCATCACTTTGGGAGGCCAAAGAGGGAGGATTGCTTGAGGTCAGGAGTTTGAGATCAGACTGGGCAAATAAGCAAGACCACATCTCTATTTTTATGAATAAATGAATTTGAAAGACTTTATACCACACCATAAAATGTCATTATCTATGGGAAATGAGATGAGAGACGTTTACTTTTGAGGTTAACAATGTATTTCTCTTTTTCCTTTTTTTTGAGTCAGGGCCTCGCTCTGTCACCCAGACTGGAATGCAGTGTGATCAGGGCTCACCACAGCCTCGACCTCCTGGGTTCAGGCAATGCTTCCACTTCAGCCTCCCAAGTAGCTTGGATTACAGATGCATGCCATCTCACCC
Organism: Tarsius wallacei; assembly: GCA_963574415.1. Taxonomy (NCBI): domain Eukaryota; kingdom Metazoa; phylum Chordata; class Mammalia; order Primates; family Tarsiidae; genus Tarsius; species Tarsius wallacei. Next base: position 24,172 of record CAUYQG010254029.1, read on the forward strand.
AGTTAATTTTTTTTATTTTTTGTAGAGACAAGGTCTCACTATGTCGTCTATTCTGGTGTTGAACTTCTGGACTCAGTGATCCTCCCACCTCGGCCTCCCACGGCGCTGGCACTACAGACATGAGCCACCACACCCAGTGGGGGTTGGCTATTTCTATAATGATTGAATTTCTATTAACAGAAATGTATTGAGTTTTTTAAAAATCTGCTTCATAAAAATTTAGTGTCATTTAGATGTCAGATTCCACCTGAGGCATCTCTCAGAAAGAAAGGAGGAAAGAGGGAAAAGAGAAGGAAGGAAAGGGTGAGGGGAAAGAAAGAAAGACGGGGGAGAGGGGGAGGGATCCAAGTAAGCCCCCACCTTTGATGTAGAATCTTTGCCACTTTGAGCTAAGATCAAACTGAAACTATCAAAGACTACCTTTTTAAAGCTGGAAATGAAACACAGCAATGCCCTACGACACGAAAGGCCCCAAATTCAGACATGGTTTCTCTCTCCTTGATGCCTGGAGGAGATGTACTCCTGGTACAGCCTCTCCGTTCCACGGCTGGGCCACTGCGCATCACCTGTGTGCCCCACAATACACTTCCGGTGTCACGGTGCAGCCCTGTGGCCCAGCAGCACTCACAGCTCTTCAGTACTTCAACTCCGGGGCTGACCGCTCATTCTCCCTCTAGGTCCCTGGCACTTCCGACTGCTCAGGCTTGACTGAGCCATGCAGGCTATTTGGCCCAAACGTTGTGGCTCACAGGGAAGTGGACTTCTCGGACTCGTTTTTCCCAACACTATTTCTTCTTCCGTTGCTTCTTATGCCATTGAATCCCTTCAACCCTTGGGTGACAACTGGGCCTCACCTTGAGTTGCTCCAGGAGCCCTCCCGTCCCCATCTCTGCCTGGCCATTTGTCACGTTTTCAGACGGCAGGAAGTTGTTATTTCATCGTGAGGACTATTCATTCTCCTTCCTAAATTAACTCTCGGCTCCTTCCACCCAGGTTCCTGCTGTGTTATTGTTGTGACACGCTCCATCCTTCCAGTCGAGGTGACTCTTGCATGGGCTTTCTTAGAAACCTTGGTTTGCTACAATTTATGCCTTGATTAAAAATGTGCTGTCAGGTGAAACATACCATCCGGGGGAGGGCTATTTGTTAATTAGTAAAACAAATCAGGCCAAATGTTTCTCGTAAAGATTTTGCACATCTGCAATTCTGAAATGGCTTAAATTTGGCTTCTTAAGTGATTTTGTTACATAAAGAATAAAGGCAAGAGGACAGCTACATTTTTAGGCAAGTTCTAGAAGCAGTGGCAAGAGAGACATTATTTTTTCCTATATTAATGTTTTACCATAAAAAAATAATTCTTTTTAAATAATGATAACTTCTATGCCACTGGCTTTTGCTTACATTTAAATGTAGCAGCTACCCAGATGAGAGAGGTCATTTGACTCATCCCATTCTTTGGGAAGGCTTTTCTTTTGGGTCATCCATCCAATATTTTAGAAAATTTAGATCCCGGCCATGCACAATGACTCACGCCTGTAATACCAGCACTTTGAGAGGCCAAGGCAGGAGGATAGTTTGAGGCCAGGAGTTCAAGACCAGCCTGGACAACATAGTGAGATCCCCATCTCTACAAAAAATAAAAAATCAGTTGGGCATGGTGGCATGTGCCAGTAGTCACAGTTACTTGGAAGGCTGGGCAGAAGGATCACTTGAGCCCAGGAGTTTAAGGCTACAGTGAGCCACGATCACGCCACTGCACTCCAGCCTCAGTAACAGAAACCTTGTCTCTAAAAACTTCAAAATGATTTTATCAAATTTAGGTCCTTTTTGGACAAGTGGACTTCAAACACAGGATTGACCTCATCTATATAATACCTCTTTACCAGTTCCTAAAATTATATTGGCAAGTTGCTCATCTCTTTCATTGGCTCCACTGTCACTCTCCTAGCATGTGCCTGTCATGTAGTAGGTGCTCAGTAAATGTGTGTTGCATTAATAAGCCACCCCTGTATTATTTCAGGTATGTTCTATCTCTGTTCTTGGTTGGCCTTCAATCAGGTGGTGGCTTCCTCTAGCTTTGAGGAAGTGGAGGAGACAGATTGTGACTCAATCATCGTTTCATTCCTAGAAACCAGCACCAAAGACCTTAACACTTCTTAAATTTTTCCAACCTCCAACTATAAGCCAGGCATTGTGGAAGATAAAAAGAGCAGAAAGATAGGATTGCTGCCTGTGATAACCTTGACACTTATCTAGAGTAACAGTGATTTAAAAAAAACTTGAAAATGTGAGCATTTACTATGGAACTGTGTTCATGCTTTGTAGGCATTACATCATTTCATTCTCTTAACAGTTCTTTGAGGAAGGGGTTTCTCCCCCATTTTATAAACAGGGAAACTGAGGTTCTGAGCAATTAAGCAGTTTGCCTTGATTATAACACACTCATAGCTAGAAAGGGCACAGCAAGGATGCTAACCCAGCATAGCCAGGAATATCGGGCAAGACCAGCCAGTGCATGGTTTCATGCTCAGGTCACTGGGGAGCAGAAAAGAACAGACTGTGATCCAATGAGCAGAGACAGCTACTCCAACAAGCCTCCTGTGGTTGCAAGTGACAGAAATGGAAATCCAAATCAATGTGGCTTTAAAAGAGAAAAAGAGACCAGGCTCGGTGTAATCCCAGCACTTTGGGAGGCCGAGGCAAGTAGATTGCCTGAGCCCGCAGGTTCAAGACCAGTCCGGGCAACTTGGCAAGACCTCATCTCTACAATAAATCAAAAATTAGCCGGGCATGGCAGCACACGCCTGTAGTTCCGGCTACTTGGAAGGCTGAGGTGGAAGGATCGCCGGAGCCCAGCGGGTCGACACCCGGGTGACTGTGAATGTGCCACTGCACTCCAACCTGGGCAACGGAATGAGACTCCAACTCCAAAAAAATAAAATGAAATAAAATAAAAGAGAAAAAGAAAATGTATTGGCTCATTTCATGGAAAAGTCCAGGGATTTGAACAAGGCTGGAACCCTGATGCTCAGACAACATCAGGAAGGCTCATCTCAAAGTCCGGGTTCTGCCTTCCTCTGGGTTCCTTGCCAGACAGGCGTCTGCTCTGACGATGGCACAGATGTCATCACATCTAGCAGCTTAGCATTCCTGGCCAAAAAAGAGGGCATCATTCCCAGAAACTCCAGCTGAGTCCTCAGCCTGACTCTTATCCCTAAGCGAATCACTGTGTGCCTGGGTCATTTTTCTATCCCTCGATGGTGGAAACAAAGCTGTGGAAGACAACCTTCCCACGCCCACACTGACCTCAAGAGGGAAACGAAGAGGACCCGGTGGACTGACCACTGACAGGCAAAGACAGAAGACTTCAACTCCAACCGCCATAGTAGTTCAACTTCTCTCCTAGCATGTTACAATAAAATAATATTATATTTTTAAAATAAATGGTAAATAGGAAAAAAAGCCTCATCTTTCACAAAGCTGACAAAAGCAAGCATTGGAGAAAACATGCTATTCAACAAATGGTGCTGGGAAAACTGGCTAACTGTATGCAGAAGAATGAAGCTGGACCCCTATCTATACCAAATACAACTATTAACTCAAAATTGATCAAAGACTTAAATAGAAGACCTCAAACTATAAAAATCTTAAAAGAAAACCTAGAGAACACTCTCTTGGACATTGGCCTAGAAAATGAGTTCATGACCAAGTCCACCAAAGCAAAAGCACTGAACGCTAAAATAGACAAGTAGGACCTTATCAAGTTAAAAATCTTCTGCTCAGCAAAAGAGAAAATATCCACAAACTATGCATCTGACACAGGCCTAATATGAAGAAGCTAGAAGGAAGTCAAATGAATCAACAGGAAAAAACAAATAACTCCACTAAAAAGTGAGCAAAGGACATGAACAGATACTTCTTTGTTGTTGTTGTTGTTGTTGTTGTTTGTTTGGGGGGGCTTGTCCCCCTCCCCAGTCTTCCCCCCTCTCAACAGATTCTTCTTAAAGGAAGACATAAAAGTAGCCAACAAACATGAAAAAACACTCAATCATTAATCATCAGAGAAATACAAATCAAAACTACCAGTCAGAATGGCTATTGACAAATCATAAAAAACAACAACAACAAATGCTGGCAAGGCTGTGGAGAAAAGGGAATGCTTGTATACTGTTGGTGGGAATGTAAGCTATACATAGATTACATAGATTCTATAGATTGTAGTTTGAAGATTTCTCAAAGAACTAAAAGTAGATCTACCATTTGACCCAGCATCCCACTTCTGGTATATCCCCAAAGGAGCATAATACATTCTACTAAAAAGACATCTGTCCATGTATGCTTAGCACAGCACTATTCACCATAGCAAAGCCATGCAGCCAACCCAGGTGCCCATCAACAGTAGAATGGATAAGGAAAATGTGGTACACATATACCATGTAATACGACACAACCGTAAAAAAGAATGAAATCCTGTCATTTGCAGAAACTTGGATACAGCCAGAGGCCATCATTCTAAGAGAATTATCACAGAAACAGAAAACTGAGTACCACATGTTCTCCCTCATAATTGGGGGCAAAACATTGGGCATACACATGCACAAGGATGGGAACAACAGACACTGAATACTATTAAAGAGGAGAGATGGGGAAAAAAGGGCTGCAAAATCACCTCAGGTACCATGCTCACCACCGGGGGGTGGGCTCATCAGAAGCCTGAACTTCACCATCACATAGTATACAAGTCTTCACATGTAATCTTTGAATCTAAAATAAAATAAAATAAATTAATAATAATAAAGAATGGAAAAAAATGAAACACAAATAAATTAGGCTGGGTGTGGTGGCTTATGCCCGTAATCCCAGCTCTTTGGGAGGTGGAGGTGAGAGGATTGCCTGAGTCCAGGGGCTCGAGACCAGGCTGGGCAACTTGGCGAGACCTCATCTCTACAATAAATCAAAAAAATTAACCAGGTGTGGTGGCTCACACTTGTAGTTCCAGCCATTTGGAAGACTGAGGCGGAAGGATCGCCTGAATCCAGCAGGTCGAAGCTGCAGGGGCCATGAGCGTGCCACTGCATTCCAGCCTGGATAACAGAGGGAGACTCCGACTCAAAGTAAATAAACACATGAATAAATATTAGAATTAAATTATTTTAATTTAAAATAGGTAAATAAATGACGTAAATTTAAATTCTGAATAAATATATAAGTGAAATAATTGTTTTAAATGATGAGCAGCTCTGTGACAGGGCGGCTGTGAGCTATAGGCTAGAAATGGGAAATTAATTGTAAACTTTTCCTTTGTCCACAAAAACAAAGGCAGAAGCATGAATGAGCACCAGTAAGTGCTGTGAAGCCTCACATCTTCCTCCAGTGGCTGGTGCTGGTGAATTGAAAAGAGTCTGTCCAAGCGAAATACAAAAACAATAAATAATGCATACATGATATTTTTAAAAATAAATGTTTTAGCTGGGCGAGATGGCTCACGCCAGTAATCCCAGCACTTTGGGAGACTGAGGCAGGAGGATTGCTTGAGCCCAGGAGTTCAAGACCAGCCTGGGCAATAGCAAGACCTCGTATCCATCAAAAATCCCAAATAAACTAGCCAGGCATGGTGTTACCCACCCAGAGTCCCGGCTACTCAGGAGGCTGAGGTGTAAGGATCGTCTGAGCCCAGGAGATTGAAGCTGCAGGTAGCCATGGTCATGCCACTGCACCTCCAGCCAGAACAAGAGACCCCAACACCCCAAAGAAATAAAAAGTCTCCAGAGTGAGACCCCAACCCCCCAAAGAAATAAAAAGTAAAAATAAAGTAAGTGCTTTGCTTTAGAATGATTTTAGATTTCCATAAATGTTCCAGTAAAAGGACAGAGTTCCCTTACACCCCTCACCCAGTTTACCTGTTATTGACATAATATGATTCATCAAAACTAAATTGATATTCATATGTTACTATTAACTAAACTCCAGACTTTATTTAGGTTTCACCAATTTTTTTCATTAATGTCCTTTTGTTTTCCAGGATCCAAACTAGGCCTCCACAGCCTCCTCTGTACTGGGAGATTTTCTTATATTTTCTGTGTTTTTCATGACCTTGAACAGTCTTAAGGAGTCCTGGCCAAGTATCCTGTAGAATGTCTCACCTTGTGGGTTTGATTGATGTTTTTCTCATATCATACTGGGGTCCATACATAACACTTTATTTTAACTTGAAACATAAAGATGTACCATCACCGGACAATATTTCATTGCGTGATCAATGCCTTTGAGGATGGGTCCCCTAACTGGAACTGCACATCACCTTTCTTACGTAAGCCACACCCATAATGCACCATCTATAAATTTTGGATTCACGTTCTTTGAAGAGTCTCTATCAATTAGGAATGCTTTGGGTTGCAACTAATAATGGCTTAAGCAATGCAGATATTCGTTGATCATTTATGTCAAACAGTCTGAAGGCAAGCCGTCCAGCATTGATGCTGTGGTTCCATGATGCCATAAAAGATCCAAGCCTAGGGCAACCCCTTCGGGTCCCCTTCCACTGTGGGAGCTTTTCTGTCCTCTTAATAAATCCTACTTTCTTAAAAAAAAGACCCAAGCCTCTTCCCTCTTTCCACTCTACCAGCCTTCAATGTTGGCATAGAGCCTCATGGTCACAAAACAGTTGCTGCATCTCCAGGTATTACATCTACGTTCAAGGCAGAAAGAAGATGAAGCACATCTGTCCCTTACATCAGGAAAGCGATTTTTCTCAAAACTGCCCCCCACCCCATCAGATTTTCACCTGTTCTGTAATCAGAACTGAATCATAGACATATCCAACTCCAAAAAAATCTGAGAGTTCACATACTTAGCTCTCCAGCCTCTATATTAAGGGCAGACCAGGAAAAAAGGCTGAATTACCCAGTCGACAGTGCCTGCCAAAGGGTAGAGAACCTGAAAGCATTTCAAAGCCATCTGAACGCAGAATTCTTCTAAATTTCACCAAAGCTTTTCAATGTTTTACAGCTGTCTTGCCTATATTGAACTTAACAGCAATTGTTTAAGCACACTCTCTTTCCAAAGCATTCATCTTAGTTTTATTAAGAAGGACCAGTTTTGCACTTGTGTCTGATTAGATGACGTGATGTCCAATTTAATTCATTTATTATTTAATCCACTCAATTTAATTGACTTATTCAAAATTATATCACAACTGACACAAACAGGTTAGGGAACAAACTCAGTGCACTCATTGACAGAGGGGAAGCGTGCAGGGTGCTCGTGTCCTGGGCGAGCTGGGGGTCTCGTTGACTGGAGAAATCTACATCAACAGCTAGTGCGGAAGTCAGTTAACTGGGAGTCCGTTGAGAGCATCTACTGACCAAAGCACCATACGGGGCTCTCTGAGAGATAGAGATGAAAAGTGAAATGTGCACGGTCCTAACAGCACTCTGTCTCTCAGGTTAGGGTGATGGAGCAAACACAGGTGAGCCTGGATGATTCAGGAAGGCTGGAGAGAAGAGTGCTGAGTGCCAGGCGGAGCGCTGTCCAGGTGAGTGTACAGCAGAGGCTGCGTGGACCAGCCGCATCCGCTCAGCCTCATGGTGGCAGCGCACACAGGCATCTCTGAGGGCTTTCTCGGGCTACCACACCTCGCTCTGACCCAGAGTGCTGGAGAATTAGTACTCCATCCTCTCACCCCCAGATCCACCTTCCACAGATGACTGACAGGAGCTGGTGTACAAGTGCCCAGCCCCTTGCCCACGTGTGGGAAGGTCTGGCTGTGGGTCCCATTGTTTCCTGGGGCTGTCTAGCAGAGTGAAGCGCCAGGTACCTGCAGTGGTTGCTGCTTGATCACACGATCTAGGTTGGCCCTTTCCCCTCCTTGTCTCACTTGCAACCCCCTAAAGACGCTTCTCGGGACTACATCCCAAATAAGCTACTTGGATGCAAGGCCTTATCACAGGATCTACTTCTGAGAAATACCAAGAGAACTGACAATAGCGGCTTCCATTGACTGTGGCTTTAACTACAGGCCTGGGATGGAGCCAGGCAGCTCACACACATTCTCTCCCCCTCTTCACAACAGTCCCAAGAGGGAGCAACTGCTGCTATTGTGGTCAGATGAAAAGCTGGGGCTCAGAGAGGTTAAGTAACTTGTTCAACTATACGCAGCTAAAGATGACAGACACCAATAGATGAATGGATCAACAACGTGCGGAGTATATATATGAATATTTTGCGTGACAGTACAGGGAGTTTAAACCAGGTATCTAATCAAGAAATCTTTCATCAGTGATCCTCAAAGCACAATTCCTGAACGCAGCAGCAGGAGCAGCAGCATTTGGGAACTTGCTAGAAATGCACATCCTCAGGCCTCTCCACAGACCTACAGAATCTGAAACTCTGGAGGTGGGGCCCACCATCTGTGTTTTCACAAACCTTCCCTGGGATTCATTCAGATGAACTAAAGTTTGAGGCCCACTGCCCAGAAATCAAGCCTTTTTCGCTAACGCTCAGCCAACCTCAATCCAAACATTTCACAGGGAAACAAAGTATCTTTTGAGTCACTGAAATCAGGACATCCAGGACTTGTGTGGGTGTGTGTGGCTTTATGAGTGTTGAAGTCATCATGTGCACCCAAAGTTCACCAGCCGGGCTGGGTCAGGATGCCCTTTCTTTCAAGGTGTGTGGATGTTCCGCAAGCACACAGCAGGGAGCAGGGCAGCGCTGCCCTAGCAGGGGAGCCGGCCTTGGCAGGCCTGATGCATCCATCTTCATCCGACTGTCAGGAAGCTCGGGATGGGGCGGGACCCCTGTTCACCAGACCAGCTGAGACCAAACTGGCAAATGTTTCCCCTCGATAAAACAGGAGATCCGAGGACTGTGCCAGACATAAATCTCCTCAATATCCCCAGGCTCTGCTGAGTTCCAAATCTGTCCCTTTTTTCAGTGCCCCGCAAATTTACTAACAAAAGCAGTTAGGTATAGAATCAAAAGCATGTTCGTTTTTATACTGAGTTTTAGAGCTTTAGTACAATTCCGAGGACAAAACACTTGAAAGAGTTCATTCCGATGAAACAGCCAAAACAGCCAAGCCTAACACATAGGGTTCCCTTCTCAGTGTTTCACGGAGCAACAGTTCCTGAAAATGTAACTAGGAAGGTCTGGGGAAAGGGTGTGTGCACAACTGAACTTGAGAAATGGTGTTTTCCCAGGCCCTCTTGAAGATTTACAAAGCACATTCACATATTAAAGGCTCTGAGGCCGGCACAGTGGTTCATGCCTATAATCCCAGCACTTTGGGAGGACTGAGGAGGGAGTATTGCTTGAACCCAGGAGTTCGAGACTAGCTTAGGCAACATAGCAAGACCTCATCTCTACAAAAAAAATCAAAAAATTAGCTGGTTGTGGTGGCGTGCCTGTAGTCCTAGCTACTCGGGAGGCTGAGGCAGAAGGATCACCTAAGCCCAGGAGATCAAAGCCATGATCACGCCACTGCACTCCAGCCTAGGTGACAAAGCCAGACCTCAACTCAAAAATAAAAGAAAAAACTGGGCGCAGTGGCTCATGCCTGCAATCCCAGCACTTTGGGAGGCGGAGGCAAGCGGATTGCCTGAGTCCAGGGATTGGAGACCAGCCTGGGCAACTTGGCAAGACCTCGTTTCCACAATAAATCAAATATTAGCTGGGTGTGGTGGTATGCGCCTGTAGTTCCAGCTACTTGGAAGGTTGAGGTGGAAGGATCGCCTGAGCCCAGCAGGTCAAGCCTGGGCAACAGAGTGAGACTCCGACTCAAAAAAATAAGAATAATAAAATAAATAAAGGCTCTAAGAAGTCCTGCAGG
>CAUYQG010254040.1:0-30016 GCA_963574415.1 Tarsius wallacei
TCATCAACAAGGGTATCTGCACAGTGAATATTTGTATACCTAATCCTTAACTGTACCCCACAACTCTAAAATAAAAAATATATATTAAAAAAAAATCTTTCATGAGTATACCAGGCCTCTCTGTATTTGACTGAGAAAGAAAGATAAAGTGGATGCTTGAAAATGTTCATCTGCTCAAATTGAGAAAACGAGCTGGATATGGACTCTTTACATGTTATCTCTTCAGATTCTAATAAAAGGAGAAATGATATAAGAAGAAGGACTCAGCACAGATCATTTTTCTAGTTCCAAAACCTGCATTGCTCTCTTCCCAACTTTTGTCCATTTGACTGTACCAGCTGCCATTCTACTTTGATAAATGAATTGAGCATCAAATACCACACATGCCAACCCATGCCACATGTCTGGCAGACAGAACCTGAATGTCATATACTTTGTACCTTACCATGAATCAGGGCAGTAGCACAAAATACTATTAAGTATTTTTCTTCTACCTTCTTCTTAAAGGACCAGCTCATTCTTTTCCTCTTGCCCAGGGTAGAAAAAAATAAACTAGATTTTTTTAGCATGGAGTTATGTGGCTGCTCTTTGGTTCAATCAAATGGAATAATATATGCATATTTAAACCATTATTTAAGGGTATTTCATAACAGCATTTCTAGAGCATACACAAAAATTGGTCACTGTCCATTCCCTAAGAGACACCAAGAATAACCCTCATGCCTAAGTCACTCATATTCTGTTATTCTTTATTCTCTGTGTCCTCTGATTAGATAAACTAGGGGAAGAGGGATTATATGTGGTCATTTCTACAGAAGAAAGCATAGACTCCATTTTCTAAGTGTCATTTCATCTTCCACCTGCCCCATGGATATGTTCATGCAACAACTGTAAGAATGGAATTCAGGTTGCTAGAACCTGCCATGTTTAGGAATGCCCACCTTCTTATCTCTACTCTTTCCAGTCAAAGGAGCTAAAAATAGTACAAATGTGGCTGCACCAACATAGTCTCAACCCGGCTATCTAGGATCATCATATCTAGAAGAAGCAAAGATTGTAAAGTCCTCTCTAAGCCAACAGTAATTTGCAGTATCTAGATTTTTTATGGTCCTGAAGACCTCTATCTAAACTACCCTGAAAAGTTCCAGAAAAAAAACCACAAGGCTAAAAGAAGCAATCAAAATGTACTTAGTTCCTTTACTGGTGAATTTGGAATATTGGAATCCTCTGGGACCACAGAAATGACATAGCCAGGTCCCCCATGCCTTAGCCTCTCTTGGACCAGCTCACTGCAGGGACAAAGCACTGGATTCTCAATTCTCTTGAGTTTGGGGTATCTCAAAAAATTAATTGTCTTTAATTTAACAGAACTTGAGCTTAGTCCAATCTGCATCTAAAAACAGCAGAACTCTAATTTCAAGGGTGCTGATGAAATTACAGGAACTCATTTCTTGTGGTCTCCATGAACAAGGAAACCAGGCAGACATTATAGAAAATTTAGAAATAAGTAGAAAAGGGGTGGGATGCGGTTGTAATTAGGTTCTATGTGGTATTCTGTGAATACACCTTCCCAGAATCGCATATACTGGCATGATACTAATTCAGCCTGGAGCTTTTGGGCATTATTCTCAAAATGGACAAAAATAAGAGATTCTCTAGTACTGTAAGACAAAAGGAAAAATTCGTGCAGATATATTGATGTCAAGAATCATCATTCAACATGTCCATATCATGAAGCAGTTTTTCTTTTGGTGCCTTTAGAGGGAAATTTTGTCACATACTTCTCTTCATCCTCAGTGGGAGAGACACATGTGAAGCAGAGAAGAACTTGATTATTACAGTTTCAGAAACTGGCAAGATAAACCAGGTAAGGACTAGAAAAGGAAGACACATAGCTCCATTTTGCTTTTTTTCCTCTCCCTGTCTCCTCTGCCCACTCCAGCCTTTGGTGAGTTAGGAACCCATCTCTCAAAAACAGCACTGCAACCACAAAGATGATATCATGTAGCTTTAGTAGCCAAAAGGGGCAAAGACCCAGGTCCTTAGGATCTTACAGACAATGAGAGTTATTGTGATATAAAGATAACAGAGCACGGGAACCAACAGTGACTTCTCTCCAGATCATCCCATGATGAACTCTTTCACCCAACCTCCAGCCTCTGCAGGAGGTACACACACACAAACACACATGCACACGCACAAACACAGGAGCATACACACTCATACCCACACATGACATTAAGGCATTAAAAGAAGCTGGTTCCAACCATACTGGTTTCTCTACTATGTATAGAATATTCATCAAAAAGAAACTACATTTTCTTCCATTTTATACATTTTTTGAGCTTATAGTTTCGTTTGGGGGTAAGTTTTCCTTAATTGATTTTTCAATAGTAGTGCACTCATGTCATTCAAATGTGCTAAGAGGTCCACGTGAAAATCTTTCTTTCTCTCCTATTTCATCCACCCAGTCCACACTTCTAAAAATAATCACTATTTCCTGTTTGTCCTTTCAGAAATTTTCAAGGAACATACTAGCCAATATAATACATATTATTTTGGAGAATGGGATTAAAATGTTCATATGTGGAACCAGTATGGGAATAAGGACTTGAGTTATGTCCTGATCACTTCAGTCCCCCGCCATATCCTTATTCCCTTTGGGATTTTTTTTAAAGATATGGGGTACAATTCAGGATTAGGTATACAAGTGGTCATTGTACAGTAAAGTTTGAGCCTCCCTTTGGTCTCCACTTCACCTGGTTTGAGATCAGGTATCCTCATTAATGTTGTGTGCACCGCCCCCTCCCCCAACAGTTTCCCACTACTGCCAATCTCTTTCTTATAGTATTATGATAAATGTTCAGGGTTTGCTTATGAGTGAGAACATAACCTTTTAACTTTTACTTCTTTCCTCCTCATATGTTTCTTTCCTCATTAGTGAAGAACTTGAGTTCTCTAAATTTTATTTCCATTTTCAGACTTGAACCTGGGTCCATTACAAGTTCACCCAAACTAATCAGTCAACCACAGAGGAAAAAATGTCTTCTAAAACAATACATGGTTCACATAAAATATAAGAATGATTTTGTTTGAATTGTAAAAATTATAATTTATAACAAGCCTGGAAAAATGCCTACTGTCTCCATGTACAAGAGAAGAACGATGATACATTAATGAATTTTATATTTGGATAAAGTGCTGCATATTCATTAGGCAAGAGGTGACCTAAAAGTCGAGACTATTCTGTGGCAAAAGGAGAAAGAAAGGTGGGAATAAGGTCGCTGGTCAGTGTCTTGGGGACTAAAATAAAAGAGAAATTGGAGCTGAAATTACTGTCTCTACTAAACCAGGAATGGTCAGGAAGCAAGATCAAGGAGGGTGATGATTCTGAGGGTCAATGAGAGTCCTGTCCGGAGCACAAGAGAGGTTGGGGTCAGCTTTGGACACTAAAAAATCAACAACTATTAAAGCCAGGGAGCTACAGGAGTGATTGTGCTCACCAGATGCATCAGGAAGACCCAGTGTATGCAGCCACAAATAAGCACTGATCTCCACTAATCCACCCACTTCACCTAGAGCTCTGTCTAGGGAGTATGAGGAATGCAGAGGCTAGCCAACACAGGCCCTGAGTAGTGTGGGTACTCTTAGTAGGGAGTGGGGGAAATACCATCTACTATGACCACATTTTGCCAGCAGACAAAATGTGTGATTAAAGGAGACTACGTGGGCAGGAAAAAAGAGCAGGGACCATGGAATTAAACAACTGAGGCTGGAACCAGGCTCTGCTGCTTGCTGGATATGACTTAAGGGTCAAGAATTAGCTATTCATTTTTCTATTTTCTCATTAATTAAAAATAACTTTTTTGGCTGGGTGCAGTGACTCAGGCCTGTAATCTCAGTACTTTGGGAAGCCAAGGTGAGAGGATTTCCTTAGCTCAGGGGTTCAAGTCCAGCCTGGGCAACTTGGTGAGACCTCGTCTCTACAATAAACAAATTTTTTAAAAAATAAACTAGGCATGGTAGTGCACACCTGTAGTTCCAGCTACTTGGAAGGCTGAGGTGGATGGATCGCCTAAGCCCAGCAGGTCGAGGCTGGGGTGGCCATGAGCACTCCAGCCTGGGCAACAGAGTGAGACTCCAACTTAAATAAAATAAAATAAACATAACTCTTTTAATAATATTAATTTTTCCTTAATAAATGCTGAAAGTAGTTTCCCGCTTTTTGCTTGTATTTTTACTTTATGTGTGATTTTTTTCTTTAAAAGAAGTTTTTTATTTAATTTGATCAAACCAATTATTATTTTCCTTTATTGTTTCTTCCTTTTTTTTTTTTTGCACTTAAAAGGCCACCTTTGTCTTGAGATTAAGTAACTACTTTGCAGTATTTTTTCTGACTTCTTTATAGTTATATCTGTAGATATATACCTGAAATTTGTTCACGTAAACACTGTGAGGTGTGAATTTTAACTAATTTTTCAAAGACTTGGCCAGCTTGTTCCAGCATTGTATGTTCAATCTCTCTTTTCTTTCTTTTCAATGGGCAATACCACATTTAGCAAACCAAAGTCGGATAAATACTGTGCTCTGTTTCTGGGTTTTCTATCTTTTCCTTTGATTAACTTTTTTTAATGAGGTGAGGAGCATCATACAACAGCCCCTGAAGGGTTCACACACAAGAGGTAAGAAAAGTCCATGGTCAGTGAGAGAGTAAGGCATAAGATTCCACTTAAAAAAATTACTTAGTAATTTTCATGGCAGTAACTACGGCTGACAAATTAATTAACTAGGCTGGCTGGGCTCTGTGGTTCAGCCTATAATCCCAGTACTTTGGGATGCTGAGGCGAGTTGATTGCCTGAGCCTGTGGGTTCAAGACCAGCCCAGGCAAGATAGCAAGACCTCCTCTATACAATAAAAAAATAAAAAATTAACCAAGCGTGGTAGTGCGTGCCTGTAGTTCCAGCTATTTAGAGGGTTGAGGCAAGCCGGGCTCGGTGGCTCAGCCTGTAATCCCACGCCTTGGGAGGCTGAGGTGAGTGGATTGCCTGAGCCCGCGGGTTCAAGGCCCGCCTGGGCAACTTGGTGAGACCTCACCTCTACAATAAAAATCAAAAAATTAGCCGGCGTGGTAGCGCACGCCTGTAGTTCCAGCTACTTGGAAGGCTGAGGCGGAAGGATCGCCGGAGCCCAGCAGATCAAGGCTGCGATGGCTGGGAGCGGCCACTGCACTCCAGTCTGGGCGACAGAGTGAGACTCCAACTCAAAAAAGAAAAAAAAAAGGAAATGTCCAGCAGCTTTATCTGCCTGCAGAATGAAGTGCAAGCTATTTATCCTCGCACGCAGGCCCACTATCACCAGTTAATAACTTGCATGGTTCACAGTTAGCCTACACCATTCTGTATTTCTCTCAAGATCAACTGAGGCCAATGTTTTCAGAATACATTGATCATTGTGGGTAGTTACCAAAAATGACTTGGAAAACTCTGTCAGTAAAATTTGTGGCAAAAATCGGTACAATAAGTTACAAACACAGCCAATATTTTTCTATAGGAAAATAAAATGTTACCACGGGTTGCTATTTTTCATTATTGTTGTCTGTTTACCTTCAGGTATCTAGCTCCATGCTGCCATGCCACTGGTTGCAATTGTTGTAGATAATATCTTCCCCAGTAGTGGTTAGTTGTCGACAGTTAACTTATCTACTCCCTATGTACCTTACAGGAAGCCCATACACTATCATCTGACAATAAAAGGTAGTATAGCAAAGTGGCAGGCAGCATGAACTCTAGAGTTAGAATGTGGCAAGTTTAAATCTTGGCTTTGCCACTTCTAAGCTGTGTGACCTCAGAAAATTATTTAACCTTTGAAAGCAAGTAAAGCCTATCTCATTGTGTTGTCAGTAAGTGTAAATATGATAATATAGCTAAAGCATTATTTGTGATAATTAAATGAGATGCACGAAACCATATAAAGGGTTAATTCCAAGTACATGCTAGCCATTGAGGTGATAGTTGTGAAGTTGGTTCATTGTGTCTGGTTACCAACTTGTCTAAGTGCAGTAAAACAGAATACCCACACTGACAACAAATTACATGGAGTGAGTTTATTATTTACAAATACGCTGCAAGGAACAACAGAAGCATAGGATTCATTTTGTGTCAGTCCCTAAAGGTTCAGAAAAGCTGCCCATGGGGGCTAAAGTTTCATCTCCACTTGCACCACAGCTGAGGGCCCCTGGAAAGCCATGGGAGTCACATGAAACACTGGGCTAAAGCATAGAAGGACATCCAGTTTCCAGGGGATGTGGGAACAGATCCTGGGCTTTACCAACCAGCTCTTCCTTACCTCAGGATGTTGCAATCCCAGAATATTCTACAATTATTTTAGAAAGCTACAAGCAAGAAAAGTGGGGAGGGAACTGGTTAGTCCAAAGCTACCCAGAGAACTGTCCTGCAGTAGTCCTTAAAATGAAAGCCGAGCAGCAGCAGATAATGTGAATTCACTCTCAGAAACTGCAGATAAGAATCACCTCTTACCGGTACTGTGAAGCTAGAAGGGACACAGCTTAAATTACTCTTTTGGAGAGCATGTGGAGTTTAATGTGGGATTGTCTACTTACGGGCATTCATACACAAGGACAATTTCAATCTGCCTTTCCAATAATGCTTCCTAAGTATTTAACAGCAAAAATTTACCTACTTTATTTAAAATACAAAGGTTTACATCATGCCGTATTCTCTCCTAATCCATTGACAGACATGCATCTTTCACTGTTTAAATTAATATGCACCAATACTTTTAGTTCTACCTTTTTACCTTATTTGTTATTTTTTCTTATGTACATTTTGTACAGGGATGTCCATGGAGCAGTACAGTTTACATGATTGTTATAATTATAGGATTTGAGGTATGCCAATATTCCCTTACACTATAGTTTAGTCAAAGATTATTTAAAGCCCAGACCAAAACTATTTGTACCCCCAAAATAAATAAATATTACTATACTGTTCTGTTTATGAAGAAATTCTGTTTATGGATTTAATATGAAAAATACCATTTCCATAAGCATTATTTTTTCATGTGATTTATTCTCCCAGCCTATATTCTTACAAGTAACATATCCACGGGTAATTATGAGTAACTTTATAGCTCATGTTTTATAGTGTCAAATTGCTATCAAAATGTAATTGTTTTCTGATAACTTCATCAATACTTAGTTTCACTATTTTATTTCTTTTGATAATCTTAATAAATACATAATAATATAATTTAATTATTGATAAGAATGATAATTTTTTTATAAATTCTGAAAACTGAAAATTATTCCCATTATAAAAAGTTTAAGCAGATTTCCAATATCATTACTACTCCCCACCTGCACATTTAAAAATAGAGAAACTTCTCAAGCCTGTAATCCCAGCACTTTGGGAGGCCAAGGCGAGAAGATTGCCTGAGCCCAGGGGTTCAAGACCAGTCTGAGCAACTTGGTGAGACCTCGTCTCTACAATAAATCAAAAAATTAGCCAGGCGTGGTAGTGTGCACCTGTAGTTCCAGCTACTTGGAAGGCTAAGGTGGAAGGATCAGCTGAGTCCAGCAGGTCAATGCTGGGTGGCCGTGAGTGTACCACTGCACTCCAGCCTGGGTGACAGAATTAGACTCCAACTCAAAAACAACACAAAAAATAGAGAAACTTGAAAATGGTGCTCTCATCACAAGTTTGAAGAAGCATGCTTGAGCAATAAAATTAATTTAAATATTTTTTCCCTCTTTTTTTATTTTAAAATTGTGGGGTACAATTCAGGGTTAGGTATACAAATATTCTTTGTGCAGGTACCCTTGTTGATGATGTGTGCCCCCCCTTCCCCAGACAGATATCGACTACTGTCAATCCCGCCTCCCCCTGCCCCCCGCAGTTTCCCGCTACTGTCAATCCTTTTCTTATAATATTACGGTAGTTGTTCAAGGTCTACTGTGCTGCCCATCAAAAGAGGACTGGATAAAAAAATTGAAATATTTTTACACTTAGGCTGTTTCTTGCTTATAAAGATACCCACTACAACCAATATTATTTAACATTGTACAGGAGATATTAAACCAATTTGATTAAAAGAATTAATTAAATGTATAAAAAATTCCATTTATGGTGGATTAGCAGGGTTTGAACTTACCCTGTCAATGTAAACAACTAGAAAACTAGACCTGATATAAAACATTACTACATTCAAGTATTAGACAATAGGCAGCAAGAATTGTAGTATCTGGAAGAAGAGAAACAAATAAGGTGGACCCTACCATTGCATATGTTTCCTACCTAGGAGAAATTTCAAGACTGTGTCACAGGGAGGGGAATCCCAAACAGAGCCCCATAATCTTGTTAAAAGATTGAGGCTAAAGTTAAAAAGACAGAAACTGAAGTTCAGGGTGGTTGGGATGGATATAATTTGCAGGGCAGAGTTACAGAGAGGAGATAACTACACATAAGAAGAATTACATTTATAAGTACAGAAATCTCCTTGAGGCTTTGGTTGAATAATGACCTGTTCATTCAAGTGAAAGAAAGCTAATGAGGAAAGAACAACTTCTGGGGGGTAGGGGAATGCTAGAGACCCGTATGACAAATAATCCTCTGTACTCACACTGAATCACATTGTTTGAGTTCCCTCCAACTAAAATGAAGAGACTTTTTCATACACAGAACATTCAGTGGAGACCTCAAAAGGGCAAGGTTTATAGGTAGAGTTAAATTAGCACAAAAATAAAGTCTATTCTAGACCACACCTAAAGGAGTTCTAAAAACAGCTTGAAAAAGATCGAACTTAAAATTCAGCAATAAAAGTCTAGCATTCCTTACAGAAATATAACAAAATCCAGCACTCAACAATGCAAAATCCACAATGCCTGGCATATAATAAAATATTAATAGACATACGAAGAAACAAAATTATTTGATCTATTATTAGGAAAAATAAATTAGTAGGAACAGACCAAGAAATGTTAGAGATGATTAAACTAGCAGAGAAGGGAGTGAAAACGCTTTTATAAATATGCTTCATAAGATGAAGACTGTAATGGAAAACAAGAACATAATGAGTCAAAAAATGGGAGACAGGAAGAAACAATATGGAAGTCATAGAAAAAAATTTAAAATAGAAGGTTTAAAAGTTTAAAACATTTCATTGAGTGAGCGGTTTTACTTTGACTGCATCATCACCACCTCCCATATTCAAGCCAGCACAGCACCACATGCAAGAAGAATTCCCTAAGGTCCATGACATCTACAGTGGGAACAGAGAGTTGGAGGCAGACATTCAGCTTCCCTGTCATTCTGTTACTCTTCACAGGAGGCACTTCCTTGTCTCACCTCGCAAAAAGAATTGGGTTACTGGCAGGGCAAGTCCTAAAACAGACTAAGGCACGTAGCCTCTGGCCTTGCCCACAGGCTATGCCAGACACCTTGCCCACCCTTGGAGTCCATCATATGTCCCTGCCCCACTGCAGATTCCAAACTACAATACTGCCCACCCAGGGAAAGCACCCTGCAACACTGCCCAATAAGAGATGATCATAGAGTTCAGCCAGAAGCTCTACCTGACTGCAGAAGACAGCCAGTGGTCTCGCTGGACTGCCAAAAACAGCAAGTAATTCCACTTGACCCCAGAGCAGAGGTAGCAACCCAGTACTGCTAGACAACCTGACAGCAAAGCCTACCTCTCAGGGTCACTACCCAGTTGGCCAACCCAGAATCTCAGGTTAGGCTAAATAGTGAAGGTGTATCACTGTTAAAGAATACCTGCAAAAGCTGGAAATGGTGGCTGTTTTCTCAAATGTGCAGGCACCAATGCAAGGACCCAAGAATTATTAAAAATTAGGGAAATATAATGGCCACCAAAATAAAAATAATAAAGATCCAATAATAGACCCTGAAGAAATAGAGATTTGTAAAATGACAGTTTCAATTAGACAGAAGGAATTAGTTTGGGTCCTATTGCATGGTAGGGTGACTATAGTTAATAATCATGTATATTTCAAAATAACTAAGAGAGTACTTTTCAAATATCTAACCACAAAAAATGATAAATGAGGGAATTAATATGTTAATTAGTTTGATTTAATCATCCCACAATGTCTATATATAAACAAAATCAGAATTTGTTTATTAAAAATTGTGTATTTATCCTTATATGTTTAAACTTCAGTCACCTTCAAAGTATTCTCTGTTTGATGCAGTACATCTATTGAGATGCTTTTTCCACTGCTCAAAACGGTTTTTGAACTGGGCAATTTTGATGCCTTTGAATGCTTCTGCCATTTTTTGTTTGTTCCACATTGGCAAAACATTTCCCTTTGAGGACTTTTTTCACTTGGGGAAACAAAAAAAAGTTGCTCAGGGCAAGATTGGGTGAATGTGGAGGGTGGAGCATCGATTGTCATGCAGTTTTGGGTCAAAAACTACTGAACACTCAGCACGGTGTGCACAGGTACATTGTCATGGTAGAAGAACCAGTCACCAAGGGATGTTTGCCACAGTTCGGGACACTTCTTCCACAAATCATGATGCAACCTTCTCAAATCTTCCAGATAAAGACTTTGGTTGACCGTTTGATCCAGAGGAACACATTCCAAGTATACTACTAGGGTCCCACACTCCAAAGATAATTCCATGTTTGTTTGGTTTTTTTTTAGTTCTCCCTGTATATATATATCAAATCATCATACTGTACTCATAAATGTATGCAATCATGATTTTCAATTAAATATACTGTTAATAAAAAACAAAATAATTTTAAAGTAGCCAGAGAAGAACCATTACATGTAGAATAACAAAGACAAAAGTGATAGCAAACTTCTTATGAGAAAATATACAAACCAGAATAAAATGAAATACCTACAAGTCTTGAAAGAAAAAGCGAGCAATCAAAAATTCTACTTCCAACAAACATTTTCCCCAACCATCCATCTTACCTGCTCAGAAAATTTTCAATTCCTGGGTACACTTAAAAATCTCTTTTCCCTGCTTCTGTATTCAGACTAGTAAGGATTGTTAGAGAAAACCCCATAGTTAAAGAGATGAATATGTGCCATGACAATGTATCATCTTCTGCTACACTGAGTCTCCCCAGAAATGCTCAGGAATCCTTTTATTTACCCTTTACCAGTGCTCTCTTCCATTTTCTTTTTCAACCTTCCCACACCTTCATTACACAGCTCAGGACACTTGGCTGACCACACCGTCTCATACTTCACAAGTTGTCCAGTTTTTTCTAAAATGAAATACTGGAACAAGTTTTAAAGTTATGCAATCAATTTTGGCCACTTAAGTTTTCATATGACTGAAGCAGACAAATTAACAAAGAAACTAAAATTTAATTGCTTTGCATATGTCTTAGTGCTTTGTTGATGGGTCAGCAATTGAATAAGAAATAAAATAAATGCATACATATCATAAATGTATATACTTATTTTGTAATTTTTATTTTTCTAGTTTCCATTTTTATTTCAGCATAATTACTAATTATGTTGTTATAATTGAGATTTCTACATAATTATGTGCTTACATAATTTACATGTTTTATTGATAACAATGACCTATAGGATTGAAAAATAAAATATAAGCTTAAGTATAAAATTTCATTTAAATTTGCAATTAAAATAGAAGCAAATTGATAAATTACAATATTTTTCATGTTTCAAAGTTTGTCCTAAATCATCAAAATTATGTATTAAAAGTAAAGTTATAAATAATGAATATAAATTTTTTACTGAAATTACTTAAATACAGTTGATTTTTTATTTCTTAAAATTCTATTTAAATTTGATTATACATTTTTATAATAATAATTTACTTACAAATTTAGCATTCAGAGTTCACCCAGTTGCCAATATAAAGAATCAGAATCATATTTTGTACATGTTGCTTTGGCCTATCTGTATACAAATGTATAAGTAATATGAATGTTTACTATTTTAAATTATTTCTCAATGGTTCTATGCAACTGTTATGGATACCAAACCCAGAGGAACAAGGATGCTCAGCACTTTGAGAAACAATGTGTCATTCATACAAGAATCTACTGTACACATGTTATCCAAAAGAAGGGTTTCACGAGCCATTTAACTTGTCTCTCCTCCTAAGAGCTTTCACTGCTCCAACCACCCCCCCACACACACACACACTTTGCCACAGTGTTTTTCATTGGCAGCAGCAAGAGCGCAGTCAACAAGCCTTCACAGCACTGAGATGTGTAGTCAAGTGATGAAGTCTTTCCCTGATGCCTGAACGGTGTGAGTTGTAAGAGTAGTGTTTCCATTTGTGGATCACACTGTCACAGAAATGAGCTCCTACATCCCCAGTGAAAGAGCCCACCTATGTTTGCTTGCAATCTGCAAAGGTGTCTGAAGGAGTTATTCTTCTTCCTTTTTTCTTTCCTTTTTTTTTTTTTTTTTTTTTTTGAGTTGGAGTTTCACTCTGTCGCCCAGGCTGGAGTGCAGTGGCACGCTCATGGCCACCCCAGCCTCGACCTGCCGGGCTCCGGCGACACTTCCGCCTCAGCCTTCCAAGTGGCCGAAACTACAGGCGCGTGCTACCATGCCCGGTTAATTTTTTTGAAGCAGTGATTCTTAACTGAGGGTAATTTTGCACCCCCTCTACCTTAGGATATTGGCCATGTCTAAAGATGCTTTCAGTTGTCACAATGGGTGTGAGGGCGATGCTACTGGCGACAGGTTAGTGGAGGTCAGAGATGCTGCTAAACATCCCCTGCAGTACACAGGACAGCTCCACAACAAAGAATTATTCAGCCCAAAATGAAATGGATTGTGCTGCCCAAGTGAAGGGGCCCTTCATGTCCAGGTATAAGCGGAGTTTTGTCAAAGGCTGCATCCAGACTGCAGACTTTTTTTTTTTTAGCCTGAAAAGTATTAACTTTTATTTAATTAGCTATCAGCATTCAGAAATGGGAAGGTTGTCATAAAAATCCAAAGGTATAGTTTATCTTGACAATCTGAAAGATGTGATTCTGGGCCTTCTTTCTCATATGGCAAAGCAAAGAATAATTCAAACTACATACCACAGTTATAATACATTTCCAGAAATTATAACACTACAGCTGAGTAGCAACTGGTTGCTTTAGACAGGACATAAACTTTCCAGTTCACCACAGTTACTAGCATTTATCATTGCTATTTTGTAAGTGTATGTCTTAGGGGAAAGAGAAAAGTAAACATTTTGTTGACCAGGGTCTATATCAGAAATGAAAAAATAAAACAATAGTGTTTTTCAAGAAAATGAAAGAAAGAGTGTTTATTTGTGGAAAGATAGAGGATTCCAATATGTTTAATATACAAAATGTACCTGTGTCAAAAGTATATTTCAGTATATGAATCTTACAATAATCAGTGTAAAGAAAAGATGTGAGAAGGAAAACTTAACAAGCAGAAAACAAGGCAAATTTTAACAGTGTATTTTTCGATCTGATTATAAGGTTGTTAAGTGCTGTTGTATTAAGTAAAACAATTAAGTGGGCATCCAACATTTTAGAGACCTGAATATATAAATGAGGGACTTTGGGTTTTAGAAATTATGTACTTCAAAAAGAAACAAGCATTCTTATGTATGTCTATTGCAACATGAGAATTTACATATAAATAATACCAGTCAATTCACCATATTTATTTGTGATATTAATAAAAATTTTGACCTTTCTAAATAAATTTTGAATTTGATTCTCATAATGGGTACAATATTAAGAAATTAATTATATATCTTTGTTTTATTTTTTGTAGAGATGAATGTCTTGATATTTTGCCCAAACTAGTCTCAAACTCCTGGTTTCAAGGAATACTCCTGCTTCAGCTTCCCAAGTGTTTTGGCTAAAAACCCAAAAACAAAATCCATGATAGAATAGTGAATAATATTATGAACTGAATGTGCTCCTGAGAATTGAATTAATCCTCAAAGGTTTTGCTTGAATATTTGGATACTCAAGATGGTGGCCTTATGTACTTCATGGAAGTCAGGCATGGGATCAAAAAAACCTTGAAAATGTCAATAGAAATTGGGTTGCTCATATTGTACAATAATTTTTAAAAGCTTACATCTCAATTATGAGGATATGATTAAATATATGAACTTTGGTTTGACATTTAAACACTGAATTTTTATCTACAAAGACATTCAAAAATAACTGTACAAATACATCATTCAATAAATGTATTCCTTTAAAAATAACTGTCTTTGAAAACTTGATTTAGCAAAGAATAATTCAAAATACATACCACAGCTAAAATACAGTTCCAGAAATTACTATAATGACATGTCTATACATATCTAAAATCAAGGACTTAAAGAATTAATTTTTTCTCTTCTTTTATTTATTAATTTTATTTTAAAGATATGGGGTACAAATCTAGTTATACAAGTGGTCATTGTACAGGTAAAATTTGGGCTTCCCTTTGGTCCCCACTTCGCCAGTTTGAGATTAGGTACCCTTACTGATGTTGTGTGCTCCCTTTTTCCCTCTCCTGGCAGTTTCCCACTACTGCCAATCCCTTTCTTATAGAATTATGATAAATATTCATGGTATGCTTATGAGTGAGCATACATGTGGTACTTAATTCTTTGCTTCTGTGATAGATCAAACCACACTGAGATACCACCTAACTCCAGTCAGGATGGCCATCATCAATAACTCAAAAAACAACACATGCTGGAGAGGGTGCAGGGAAAAGGGAACACTTCCACTCTGTTGGTGGGAGTGTAAACTAGTACAACCTCTGTAGAAAGCAGTGTGACAATTCCTAAAAGATCTAAAAATCAACTTTCCATACAACCCGGCAATCTTCCTTCTGGGTATATACCTGGAGGAACTCAAATTATTCTACAAAAAAGATACCTGCACACACATGTTTATTACAGCATCAATCACAATTTCAAAAACATGGAACCAACTGTGATGTCCATTGAAAGTGGACTGGAAAAAAATTGTGGTACATATACACAATAGAATATTACACGGCCATAAAGAAGGACAAAATTATGGACTTTGCAGCAACTTGGATGGATTTACAGTCTATAATAACTAATTTTTTAAATATGTTTATTTATCTCTGATTTTATGACAATAAAACAAACATTATATGTTAAACATTTTAGTTCACCTTTCTTAATTAATATTGATGCAAGTAAATGAAGAGCAAAAAATTAAAATTATGAAACAGTTCAATATAACACTGAAAAATACTAAGCCAGCATCAGGGTATCAGAATTCTACCTACATTTCCAGAAAAGTGACCCTGATAAAAATTTTTGTGCAAAAATTGAATCCATGCTCAAACTGTGTGCATTTGTGAATAATTCTTTTCTATTATTAAGCCAAAAAAACTATATATCCCTCCTAGTTAATGAACACAGCCTAAATTCCCTATCAAACCATACATGGAAAAACAAAGTCCTTCATACTGGCATCTATCTGGGTGCAGAAGAAAAACTGAAATATTTTTGCTCCCAAATCAAAAGAATGACAATAAAAATACACTTAATGATTAAATATTTCTATTTTTCAATTAGAACTTATTCAGTATTAAATTTAAAATATCATTTCCAATAGCATACATGTTTGTCTTATGATAGAGGCATAGTCCATATATCAATAAAATAAAAATTTTTTATATTTCTGCAATTGGATTTTCTTTTTTTATCACCCAGGCTGGAGTGCAGCGGCGCACTCACAGCCACCGCAGTCTTGACCTGCTGGGTTCAGGTGATCCTTCTGCCTCAGCCTTCCAAATAACTGGAACGACAGGTGTATGCTACCACACCGGCTAAAGTATTTTCTTAAATGTAACCCACTTTATAATCATCTACATTACCTGCTTGATCCTATGAAAATGTGAGTCCAGCCAGGCTCGGTGACTCAGCCTGTAATCCCGCGCTTTGGGAGGCTGAGGTGAGTAGATTGCCTGAGCCCGCGGGTTCGAGACCCGCCTGGGCAACTTGGCGAGACCTCATCTCTACAATAAATCAAAAAAAAAAAATTAGCCAGGCGTGGTAGCGCATGCCTGTAGTTCCAGCTACTTGGAAGGCTGAGGCGGAAGGATCTCCGGAACCCAGCAGGTCGAGGCTGCGGTGGCCGGGAGCGGCCACTGCACTTCAGTCTGGGCGACAGAGTGAGACTCCAACTCAAAAAAAAAAAAAAAAGAAAATGTGAGTCTACAAACCTTGCTCTTCATTTTCTGGTCGTATCTGAAGAAAATAACAATTCAAAATAACAGTGAGAAATATGAAGAAGATACGATGAAAATTAGCATGATTAACTGACAAGTGACTGAAACTAAACCAAACAGAGGAGTAAGACTCTAAAGTGTCAGGATGGACTAGAGTGTAGTCATGAGGATCCTAGGTTCACTCCAAAGTCAAAATGTCTGGGTTCAAATCTTAACTATACCACTTACTTCTTGTGTGACTTTGGATGTAAATCAACTCATCTCTTTATTCATAAAATTGGAATAATAATAGGACCAACTTCATGGAGTTGATTGTAAAAGTGCCTTACACATAGAAAATCATCCAACAAGTGTTTGCTGTAAATTATATCTTTTAAAGATATATTTTTCTGGTCATGGTCTGTAAAATTATATAAAAATTAAAGGATAGACTATGTGAGTCTATGTATACAGAGAAAAAAATAAGAGATGCTTTTCTATCCAACAGCAAAGAATAAGAAACTGGAAGAAGAGAATTCCCGAAGTATTTGTGCTCCATAAGACAGAAAATGTTGAGGTTTTTTTTCCTTTTTCACTTGAGCATGTCATTAAAGATTTCTGAGTGGGATGAAAACAAAGATTATAGTGCTGTTTAAGAAGAAGATTCCAAACTAATATAGATAATAAATCTTGGCACAAAGGTATTTAAATCTTATTTTGAAACTTCAATTCCACCTGGGAAGAAGAAAGACACATGCTGAGAACCTGGCTGGTTTCCTGTCCCCAATTCTATGTCAAGCACAACTTTGTTGTTACCACATTTGTATATTATACTTTAGCATACAGTTTTGTTTAAACAAAAGTCTAGTGGTCTTAAAAAACATTCTCAGCCACTGGTTTTGAGTTATATTTCTTTATCTTTTTTTTTATTTTAAAGATGTGATATACAGTTCAGGGTTAGGTATACAAATGTTTATTATGCAGGTACCCTTTATCAACATTACTGCACCTATTAAATTCAATAATAAAATTTCAATTACTACTATTTTAGACAGAAGAAAATTTTTTTGCCAAAGACTGCCCAGGGCTCCCTTCATGTCTTTGTTCCTCAGGTTGTAGATGAAGGGATTCAACACGGGGGTCACCACAGTGCACATCATAGCCATGACGTCTCCTTCATAGTGTTATGATTCATTGATGGGCACAAGTAGAGACCAATAATTGCCCCATAAAAGAGAAGCAACACAATAAGGTGGGAGCTACAGGCAGAAAAAGCCTTCTGGATGCCCCCAGCAGAAAGGACCTTGAGAATGGTGGAGACAATTCTTGTATAGGACACACTGATAAGTAGGAATGGGATGACAAGAATGAGCCCTCCCATGAAAAATATCACCAACCCATTGACTCGAGTGTCAGAGCAGGACAGTTTCAACAAAGTAGATATATTATCAAAAAAGTGAGGAATTACATTGTCAGCACAGAAGGACAAGCTGGCATTGGCAGTGGTCAGTACCCTGGACAGTGCCACCAGAGCAAGACCTTAGGGTTTATGAAGGTGATGTAATGCAGAGAAAAGCAAATAACCACTTAACCATCCTAGCCCATGACCATAAGTAGGGAGCTCTCCAGAACTCAAAAAAATAGACAAAAATACATCTGGGCCAGGCAGCCTGCATAGAGGATTGATGGGACTTTGGCTCTACATATTCTGCAGCAATCTGGTCATTGTGACAGAGGAAAAGCAGAGGTCAGAGAAGGACAAATTGCTGAGAAACAAATACGTGGGTGTTTGGAGATGGGCATTCAGATGAATAAGGAAAATGATGAGGAGGTTCCCTAAGAAAATGGTAAGATACATGGCCAGGAACAGTGCATTGAACAGTTTTGCTGCTCTGGCTGAATGAGTAGGCCCAGGGGGAGAAACTCTGAAATGACAGCTTGGTTCTTCTTTGTCATTCTATGACTCTATTATCTTTATGAAGAATATAATGCACCTTAAAATACACAAATGACAAATAAATATATTTCTATCACGTGTAGCCTATTGTCAAAAGGTAGATGTGTTAGAACTTAGGCACAGGTAGCACACTGATCCCTGTACTTCTCACTGACCCATCAAAGCCACCAAAGACTCTAAATCCCTGTCTCTAAATTCAGTGACATATTGCATTTAACACTAATAATTACTTCCTACTTCATGAAACTGTCTTATCTTTTGACCTTTATGATTTTTTCCTCTATATCTTATACTTTTCTTACTTCACACTTTCTTTACTTCGCACTTTCCTTAAAGAACAGTTCCTGTTCCATATTTCTTTGAATATTGGTCCTTCTATATTTCCCCAAATATGTCAATGAATCTTGGTCCAAACATGTCTTTGAATATTCATAGTATAGGCTTCCCCTGCTAGGTAAGTGTTCTGGGAACCCATTGGCATCAGTGTACCAGCTAGCATCGTTGTGAGAGCCTGCATTCGACTTCAAATTAAATCAAATTAAATTCTTTCTAAGTTAAGAATTCCTCTGTATAAATTCTGTTTTTATTTATGGATAACTGGAAATAAAAGTGATATATCTACTTTGTTGAAACTGGCCTGCTCTGACACTCGAACTCATGGGTTGGTGATATTTTTCATGGGAGTACTCCTTCTTGTCATTCTACTCAAACTCATCATTTCTGTAGGCTTGCCAGAACTTCATGCCAGAATATTACTCCATCTCAAACTATACTGTTATATGTCTTAATACCAACCTACTCAGATGACAATGCTAAGATTTTCTCCCTTGAGATTCAACCCACACTATATCATGATATTGATGTGGAAAGAAATTAGATAGGTGTGGAAGTTTAAATGTCATAGGAGAAGTTTTTTAAAATGAGGATAATATTCAATCTCTTAGGCCTACTTCCTGGTATCCTCCAGATTTCCCTCCCACAGTGCAGTGCTGCAGAAGTTTTTTAAACTCCTACAAACCATGGAGAAACAGAAGGAATGATGCCTCACTGCAAAATATTCACCAAGATTGTAGGGTTTAATCTTGCTAGATTAATATATTTTTCACACTTGAACAGGAAAAATAAAAACATAACATTGTTTGGGTGGTGAAAAGGATCTCTCTGATTCTTTGGGAATTTCCCATTCTGGGAACATAGTTGTTTCTATTTCATATTAAAATGTGTGATTAGGAAGCCTGGATAGGTCAAATATACTTACAAATGCTGCCATTGATGAGATGAGGCATATAGCTTTACCTACTCTTTCCATTTCTCTGCATCTTAATTTCTTCAGCTTTAAAATAGTGATACTGATTTATATCTACTGACCTCACAAAACTATTGTAAAGTCGAACTCTTTTATGAGAATTCCTTGCAAAGTATAGATAACTCTATTATGCAATACAGTTGACCCTTGACCAATGCAGAGATTAGGAGTGCCAAAACTCCCTGCACAGTCGCAAACATATGTCTAAATTTTTATTTTCACCAGGCGCAATGGCTCACACCTGTAATCCTAACACTTTGGGAGGCAAGGCAGGAGGACTGCTTGAGCCTAGGAGTTGTAGACCAGCCTGGGCAACATAGTGAGACCTTTTTTGTGCAAAAAAAAAAAATCAAAAAAATTAGCTGGGCAAGATGGCACACGTTTGTAGTCCCAGCTACTTGGTAGGCTGAGGCAGAAGGATCACCTGAGCCCAGGAGGTTGAGGCTACGGTGAACCGTGATGGTGTCCCTGTACTCCAGTTTGGGTGACAGAGTGAGACTCTAACTCAAAAACTAAAGCAAAATAATTTAAAATAAGTAAATAATTAAATTTTTGACTCTCCAAAAGCTTAACTACCAATATCCTACTGTTGACCAGAAGCTTTACCAATAACATAGTTGATTAACACTTATTTTGTATGTTATGTGTACCCTATACTATATTCTTACGATAAAGTAATCTAGAGAACAGATGTTAAGAAAGAGAATGTTGTCATAAGGAAGAGAAAATATATTTACTATTCATTAAGTGGAAGTGGATCACCACAAAGGTCTCCATTCTTATTGTCTTCATGTTGAGTAGGCTGAGTAAGTGGAGGAAAAGGAAGGGTTGGTCTTGCTATCTCTGGGTGGCAGAGTCAAAACAAAATCTGCATAGAAGTGGACTCATGCATTTTAAACCTGCGTTATTCATGGGTCAACTATACTTATAAATAGCATTTTAAATAAAAATTTGAATTGAGTAAATGCTAAAATTTTTAATCTGATATTTCTAGACAGTTAAGTGATTACTTGGATTTTACACTGCCTAAAGAACAATCCCACATAGTCACATCATAGAACCTAAGTAATCTGGACCCTATGGTTGGGAAGGACCATGGGGTATAGATCTCCAGTCTAACTTACCAGGTATGTCTAAAGGTAACTCCAAGGCCTTGACCTGGGATCCTTAACTCTTTTATTTACTGCAGACACATGGAAATACAGCCTCTGGAGTCATCACCTAAAGTCTACACTATCCCTTCACACATCTCTCATTCTATGTTTTTCAGGGCACAGGAACAGGAGGTCCCAGTGGAACCTAGGTCCTGGAGAAACTCATTAACAACAATGAAAGTAATTGCCAGGGTCTCCGTGGTCCAAATCCCATAGGCAGTCTAGAGCAGGAACTTCTTAATAACTTCCCACCCTGGAGCAGGGAAATAAGCCGAAGAGGAAGCAAACTCATGCCCAATTCCACCAGGGATGCTGCTTTGACTACCACAGCACACAGGATCTCTTCCTTTCCTGAATATGTCATGTTCTCTCCTAAAGAGTTTGATCTCACTTTAAGCTCTGCCACCTTTCCCCCATCTTGGAGAGGGGTGGATTCGCCTTCTCTCTCTTTAATCTACTTTCTAAATAAACTGTATTTTCCAATCTAAAAAAAAAAAAAAAGGATTTTGATCTCTGAAAATCATAAGTGCATTAATACATTTTTCTGTGCTGTTCAATTATTACTTCAAAAATATCCTAAAAATAAAGAAATATTCTTTATTGATCAACTAGTTCAATAACTTAATCTAATCATTTATCCCTGCTACATTTAGGAAAAGTCACTTTGAGTAGTTTCCACACATCCCTCATCACTGAATATTAAAATCTAGCCCCAGTCTTTAAACATAGTACAATTGCTACCCCCTGCACAATTTCTCTCAGTTGCATGTGTCAACTTTTTATCTTGGATCTCTATGAGTTAAGTGGGTGAAAAAAATGAACAAAAAGAAAATGGTGTTCTGAGCAAAGTAAACAACATGTTCAAAGACTCAAAATGTAAAGACAACATGATATGCTCGAGAAACTAAAGGATGTTCAGTGTGGCTGAAGCATATTGTGTGAAAGAGAATTCAAGGGATGCAAAAGAACTAGGCAAGGACCTACCTGGTCATGCAAGACATTGTAAGATATGGTAAGGAGCACCATCTTCATCCTGAGGGGAAAACCTCTAAATGGTTTCAAGCAACGCAATTGTATGCTCAAATTTAATTGGTAGCAATGCAAATCTGATTAAAGTGAGGAGAGTGAACTCACATTAAACAATCAGAAAGGCAGATAAATTATTTACAAGGTTATTTCAGGAACTCCAAGTGAGATGTCATGGTGACTTGAATTAAGTTAATAGAAATAGTGCCTTCATTATACATATTAGAGAAATATGGATACCCAAAAATATTTTTTAATTAATCTGTGTTTTAATATAAAATAAATGAACAAAATAAAAATTGAATTCATCTGGTGAAACAAATAAGGAGAGCTATAAAGGAATAATAGTTACCAAAGAATATTTTCTTGTATAACTCATTTGATTTATAGCCTCTTCCAATCTCTTTTATTCACTAGATGGCTTAACCAAACTTAGATTTCTTGACATCAGTTCCTTTATAAATGAAAGAAACAGATTTCTGCTTCCAAATATGATACAGTGGGTTACAGCAAGCTGCAACGCTCCTGCTGCAACAATTCAAATTTTAAAATGTAAATTTTAAAAAGTCATATTTTAGAGGCATCAAAGAGTCATAGAAGCAACACAAACTACATTAAAAGTTTCAGTGAGAGGAAAACTGTTCTGAGATGAGGTAACTCCAGCTGGTGATTTTTTCCCTTGGGAACTACTGGCTGAATCTGGGCACAAACTGAGGTAGAAAATTTCTGCTGGAAAAAAAGAAAGCACCAAATCATGTAGTACTGATACAGGACTGGGATAACAAATTGGAAACTTGAGCGGCCTCAAGCACATGGACCATTTTCCCCATGGGACATTTGATGAATCAAGTGGAATGCTGGGAGCCTGAGTGGAAACTAGTAAAAGACAGAGAAAAATCATCTGCAGTCTTTCTTGACCGAGGGGGGAAAAAAACACACTGAGAGAATATATTTGCCAAGTTTTCAATTTGCATGAAGCAAATTTTTAAGATATTTGCTAAATTTTCAATTTATATGAAGCAAAATTCAAAGAACTAAGCTAAAAACCTCTTAAGAGACTCTCCCATTATCTTTCAGGACTGAGGACACAAAGACTCATCAAAATCCCAAGGACACAATCTAGGAACAAGGGTAAACTTAGTCTTCCTAAAGTTACAACCCAATTCTAAGCCCAAATCAATTCCTGATTGAACTGAGGTGATCAATTCCCTCACTATATCTACATCAAAGAGGAAAGGAAGAGCCACATCTAGTAGAGATAACAGCATTTGGAGCCACTATAACCCTAGTATCCATAATTTCTAGCATATACTTAAAAATTACTATACACATGCAAGAGGTATTATATCATCATATTCCTAATGATGCAGACCAATAAAAGATTTAAATATGATTCCGATCTTAGAAGTGGCAGACAAGGAATTTAAAATAAAAATTTATATGTGAAAATAAATTAAAGAATTCATAATTTTCACTATCAGATGGCATAAGTTTTAAAGAGCACAATGGACATTCTAGAAGTGAAAAATACAGTATCTGATTAAGAACTCAGTGAATGAGTTTAACAACAGTTTGGACATAGCAGGATACAGAATCCATAAACTAGAAGAAAGTTAAATATAAAATGCCTCAAGTGAAGCAAGAAAATTGAAAAAAACAGATGAGGTCATAAGAGATATATGCACAGCCGACCTAAATATGTATCACTGGAGTCCTTGAAGGAGGAGAGAAAGAGAATGGAACAGGAGCAGTATTTGAGAAGACAATTAACCAAAAATTTTTTTTAAAAAAGATATAATACTACATATTGAAGGAGCTCAGCAAACTACAAGTAGTATAAATTGAAAGAAAATCAAACATAAGTGTATCACAGACAATCTACCTAAAACAAATACAAAGAAAAACTATAAAAGCTATTGAAGGGTTGGGGGAAGGGTCTCATTGTCTTCATAGAGCATGTCTTAGCCCATTCAGGCTGCTATAACAAAATATCATAGGCTGGGTGACTTTATATAACAGAAATTTATTTCTCATGGTTCTATCTGGAGGCTGGAAGTCCAAGATCCATTTGCCAGGAGATCCACTTCCTGATTCATAGATGGTCATCTTTTTGCTGTGTCCTCACATGGAAGAATGGGACAAGAGAATTTCTGGAGTCTCTTTATTTTATTTTATTTCTATTTTTTGAGTTGAAGTCTCACTCTGTCGCCCAGACTGAAGTGCAGTGGCATGCTCCCAGCCACCGCAGCCTCGACCTGCTGGGCTCCGGCAAACCTTCCACCTTAGCCTTCCAAGCAGCTGGAACTATAGGCACATGCTACCATGTCCAGCTAATGGAGTCTTAAAAGGGCACTAATTTCATTCCTAAGGGCTCTGCTTCATGACCTAATTATATCTCAAAGGCCACACCTCCAAATACTATCACATTGGATATTAGGTTTCAATGAATGAATTTTGGACGAAACAAACATTTGGCCTATGGTAAACCAACAATAAGAATGACAGTTAACTTCATAACAGAAATGATGAAAGCCAAAAGAAAATGTAATACTATCTTTAAATTGGTAAAATATTATCAGATAATATGTACAACAAAACATTCTTCAAAAATGAATGAAGTTTACAATAAATAAGCTGAAGGAGATGGTAAAAGCAGGCCCACTCACATGTTAAATGAAGTTCTACAAGCACAAAGGAAATGATCCCAGAGAGAAACATGGATATGTGAATTAAGTGAAGAATATCAAAAAGGGTAAGCATATGAATAAATATAATTGAACATTGACTCAACTAACAAAAACTATAATATCTTGTGAAGTTTAAAATATATGTTGAAATAAATTTGATAAAAATAAAAATTTGAAAGTGTGAAGGTTATTAATAGAGTTAAAATATTGTAAGATCCTAGAAGAATCCTGGAAATGGTAAAAAAAAAAAAAAAGTCACTTGTATTTGAATTCAATAAGTCAAGCATGCATGTTGTACTCTCTATACTAAAAGAATAGTAAAAATAATATATAACCAACAAGTGTCTATAAGGAAAACATAATTAAAATATTTTACTAATTCAAAAGAACATAAGAAAGAAGAAAAAGGAAATATAAAACAGAAGATAAGGGGGAAAAATTCAAAAACAAATAATAAGATAATAGATATAACTTGACATATACCAGTAATTAAATTAAATTTAAGAAATTAAGTGCTCCAAATAAAAAATTAAATTTTTCAAACAGAATAAAAAATTCAAAACCCAATGATATGTTGTGTAAAAAAAAATTTAAATACAAGAACTCAGAATAAACAAAATGCTCTGAACAAGTATGTCAGTGAAAAAAATGTTTAAAATATCTTAAGACTAACAAAAGGGAAACACAGCATATCAAAACCTAGGAAAGTCTGTAGTGAAACATGCCTAAATCAAAAACAATAAGGATCCCAGATAAACAACCTAATATTACACCTCAAGTAACTAAAAACAAAACAAAACAAAAACAGGAACGAACTAAGTCCAATATTAGCAGAAGGAAAGAAATAATAATGATTAGAGCAGAAATAAATAAAATCAAGACTAGAAAAACAATAGAAAAGATTGATTCAATGAAACTAAGGGCTGTTTTCTCAAAGGGATAAACAAAATCAACAAACCTTTAACTAGATTAAGAAAAAAAGAGCTATGTCTCAAATAAATCTAAAGTCTAGTACTTTAGATTTTCCAGACCTCGGGCAACTCAAAACCAGGCTGCAACATATATGAAGCCTGGTTTATTTCTGGCTTACTCTTACTCCTAGGATATATTCTAGGATTGTGCACAATAAGGAATTGGTTTATTCCTTGTAAACAAAACTCATTTCCCAAAGCCTTGGAATCTAGTTATTAGCACTCAAGCAACTATCCATGCTCATCTCAAGAAGTCATCTTGGGATTGCCTCCCCAAGGCCTCTCCAAAACTGATAAGTATGCCTAATGGGGTCCCTGCTCAGTCACTTTCTTCATGAATCTGAGATCCAAGCATCAGTTCTCAGATTGTTTGAGCCTCATCAGGACATAAATAGCCTTAAATTCTATCTCTTCTTTTGCGGGACTGAAGACCCAGTCCTCACCTCTAGCCAGTAGGACGAGTTATCAAGTCCTATTCAGAAAACAATGTGTTATGGTATTTTATATCCTGGCTGAATTTTCAACCTATATAGGAGGAGCATGGTATCAGCAGAACCAGTGAACTCCAAGAGCAGCACAGAACAGTGGGTAAGTTCTGGCTGTCTCTGGGTTCTCTCTCTCTCCCCCTCCCCTTGTCTTCTTATTCCCCATTTTCTCTCTCACACAAATATGCTCAGATATTTTGAGAACTCATAATATCTACCTCTTTGTATTTAAAGATAATATAACAGTCCCTTGAATCTTGTAAGCACTTTATATTTCTCAAAGTACTTTCACACAAACTGTTGCATGTAATCTCACAACTTGAAAAAACAGCCATATAAGTGAAATGAGGAGGTTCAAAGAGGTTGTGTGCTATACTCAAAGTTATACAGCTTGGGAAGAACAGATAAGGTTGTTCCAGTGTCCCTACTGAAAGTTTGGAGTTCTTTCCCATATTGTTCTACAATCTCTCTCCTAACTGTCAAGCAACACGATGGAGGGGTTTTTGTCTCTAAAACTATCTGACACTCACAGGCTCAGAATGGTGTTTCCCAAAGTATAGGATCATATTCAGTTGGTGCTTGCTAAAAGGAACTTGGTATTCAGAACAGAAACAGTCAAAAAAATTAGGTTTTGGTTTTAAAGCATCACAGGTAATCATGCATACTACAGTATGGAAGATGTTTGCCTTGTGGGTTAGAAAACAGAAGTATAAAATTCTTCTTGGGGGTTATCTGGCCTTCTCCAGCCTTGTCTCCAGCCCCAAACCTCCCTCCTGTAAGGCAGATGTCTCACAGATCCCTGAATTTCAAGGACCAGACTGTGAAGGAAGTTGTTTTTGATGGAGTTAAAGGAGGTGGAAGACTTTCCTCTCCATGACAGAAACAGAGGAGGTGATGGAGTGTGCCCAGGGTTTGGGTCATTGCAGGGAGTCATCATGGTGCCTTTTGCAGCCTCACTCTAGGGGTCTTGGAGTAGTCTCAGGGATAAACCCTTCAGATCCCTTTCTTTTTCAATTTTTTGTTTTTCTACATGGCAAGTAGCACCACTTTTGCTCTTCTTAAGTTTCCAGGTTTTCTCCTTCCTCCTAGTGGTAGACTAATACAAAGCAAACACACAGCCTGGAACTCCTAACCATGGGTTTGTCTCTGCCATCAAATCACACTGTGACTTCAGTAGATTCTTATACTCAAAGCTGTACTTAAGCACTGTGAAAATAAATGAGCTCGTTCACGGTGCTGAACCCTAAGAGAACTATATGGGTAGCAAATAACAGGTGTGGGAAGCTGTGCATAAAACAGTCTCTAGAGTGTATTGTAAGGGTTACTCAAATTTTCACTCAAATGCCAAAAGACTACTCAGGAATAATATGGAAACTTTTTGTATAAAGATACCATAACTATCACCTATTTCCACTAATTATGTAAATCAGCTCTGAATCAATTACTCAGCCCACAGCTGCATGCAGCCTGTTCGAATTCCCTGTATGATAGGGAATTCACTAGCCCTCCCCAGGCCCCATTTCCTTTACTGACATAACCCTTGTGTCCTCTGGGTGACAGCCTGGCTCACGTTTCTGTCTCTCAGCCGGGCTCGGTGGCTCAGCCTGTAATCCCGCGCTTTGGGAGGCCGAGGTGAGTGGATTGCCTGAGCTCGCGGGTTCGAGACCCGCCTGGGCAACTTGACGAAACCTCATTTCTACAATAAATCAAAAAATTAGCCGGGCATGGTAGCGCGCACCTGTAGTTCCAGCTCCTTGGAAGGCTGAGGCGGAAGGATCGCCGGAGCCTAGCAGGTCGAGGCTGCAGTGGCCGGGAGTGGCCACTGCACTCCAGTCTGGGCGATAGCGTGAGACTCCAACTCAAAAAAAATAAAAATAAATTTTAAAAAATTTTTTTAAAAATTTTCTGTCTCTCTTTTCTTCCTTAATTCCTAACCTGGACAATCCATATCCCTTTGTATAAGAAGCCCATAATAATACGTCCCCTCATCTTCTCTCCCTCTTTCTCTCTCATGCAGTTGCACCATGAGGGCTGACACAAATGAGTCACCACCTCAGCATCCTGAGCCATTCCCTGCAAACACAGGGGTGGGTATCTGAGTAGAGGGCAGAACTGGGCCTAGGATAGAGGCAAGATTGGAAACCTTTTTTTTTTTTTCTTTAACTGAAAGCAGAATTTCCTTCTTGAAGAGGGTGGGAAATAAGTTTGGAGAATTCGTTAAGAATAGTAGCCCTTTACTATCCCTGTAACAACCCCTTCCATTTACAATCAGGCTTTAAAGTAGGAGAACTGCTACCACATACATCATGTTATCTCTTTCTCTTAACCCCAGGCGAGGTAGGCATTATTACTCTCATTTAATATGTGGTAGATCGTGAAATTTGGAGGCAGAACAGGAGGGTCAAATCCCAACTCCATCAGTTACTAATTGAGCAAATTTGAGAAACTCATTAACAAAGACTCAGTTGCCTCACCTATAAAATGGGATTGTAGAAACAAATAGTTCTGATGTGGACTAAATAAAAGATGTATATATAGCACAATACATATCTCTCTGTGTGTATACACACACACACACACACACACACACACACACACAATCACTTGACATATTTTCTGACCAAATAAGTGGTAACAGTTTGTTCCAAAAATGCTTGAGTTTGTTAAACCGGGGTTTGAGCCCAAATTTATCTCATAATCTCCTTCCATTGTATAATCTACAGTGAATAGCTGAGGTTTTGATTTAGTAAATTTAAGTAATAAAGTCACACATTTGATTAGTGCTAGAACTTTCCCATTCTCCTACCCCACCCCAAATCTGGAACTCCAAATTACTTTTAATAATCTAGGTTATTCACAGTTCCCACATCTTCATTTGCTTATTCTGCTGCTACTTGAAAGTAATGAGGTTCCAGATTGAATCTGCAGAACAGGTGCCATACCTTTCTGACACTGGCTGGTTTGCCAAATAACTGCATTTTTAAAAATTTTTTGATACTTAATAATTGTACACATTTTGGGAGTACATGTGATGCTTTCATACATGCATAAAAGTGTAATGATCAAATCAAGGTATTTAAGATGTCCATCACCTCAAACACTTATCATATCTTTGTGTTGGGTACACTTCAAATATTCTAGCTATTTGGAAATACACAGTACACTGTTGTTAACTATAGTCACCCTCCTGTGCTATTGAACACAAGAATCTATTCTTTCTATCTAACTGCATGTTTGTACCCATTAACCAAACTCTCTTCATCCCATCCCACCCTTCCTAGACTCGGGTAACTATCATTTTACTCTCTAGCTCCATGAGATCCACTTTGTCAGCCCCCACATATGAGTGAGAATGTACAATATTTGTCTTTCTGTGTCTGATTTTCACTTAACATAATGACCTCCAGTTCCATACCTATTGCTGCAAATGACAGAATGTTATTCTTTTTGTAGCCAAATAATATTCCACTGTATATATGTGCCACATTTTCTTTATTCATTCATCTGAGGATGGATACTTAGGTTGAACCACAGCTTGGCTACTATGAATAGTCCTGCAATAAACATGGGGGTACAGGTATCCCTTTGATATATTGATTTGCTTTACTTTGGATGAATTCTCAGTAGTAGAATTGCTGGATCGTTGGTAGTTCTACTTTTAGTTTTGTGAGGAAACTCCATACTGTTTTGTATAATGGCTGTAATAATTTACATTCCCACCAACAGTGTATGCATTCCCTTTTCTCCCTATTTTCACTAGAATCTCTTATTTTTTGTCTTTTTGATCATAGCCATTTAACTGACGTGAGATGATATCTCATTGTGGTTCTGATTTGCATTTACTTCATAATTAGAGATGTTGAGCATTTTTCATATACCTGCTGGCCATGTGTAAGTCTTCCTTTGAGAAATGTCTATTCATGTCCTTTGTCTGCTTTATTTTTTTAATTTTTCATTTTATTTTTTTATAGTTGTTCTCCTACTTTCTTTTTTTATTTTTTTATTCTATGATTTTTCTTTAAATTTTTTATTTTAAAGATGTGGTGTTTTGATCATGAATTGATTGCCAGTTCCAATTTCCATAAGAGTGTCTCCTGCATTTTCTAAGATTCTTATAGTTTGAGGTTTTACGTTTAGGTCGTTGATTAATTTAGAGTAAATTTTTGTGTATGGTGATGGGTAGGGGTCCTGTTTCGATCTCCTGCATGTGATCAGCCAGTTTTCCCAG
>CAUYQG010254044.1:0-22598 GCA_963574415.1 Tarsius wallacei
GGAATCTAGCCGGGCTTGATGGCTCAGCCTGTAATCCCGCGCCTTTGGGAGGCTGAGGTGAGTGGATTGCCTGAGCCCGCGGGTTCGAGACCCGCCTGGGCAAGCGAGACCTCATCTCCACAATAAATCAAAAAATTAGCCAGGCGGGGTAGCGCACGCCTGTAGTTCCGGCTCCTCGGAAGGCTGAGGCGGAAGGATCGCTGGAGCCCAGAGGGTCGAGGCTGCAGTGGCCGGGAGCGGCCACTGCACTTCAGTCTGGGTGACAGAGTGAGACTCCAACTCAAAAAAATAAAAATAATAAATAAAAATAAAAAAAAGAAAGATACGTGGTCTCTAATTTTAATAGACAACAAAAAAGCCCTAGAGACAAAATTAAAAAAACCCATATACAAAGGACAATTATGAAATAAATTATGTACTTGTCCAGAGATGAAAGCTCAATGTTGGCTAATGGTAAAGGAAATATTGCTTAACATTTTACTTTTCAACTTGTCCTGTCAGTAGTATGAAGTTCTAACAAGGCAGTGCCCATGGATTCTTGATGAAGTTCTTTTACCAGAGTTTTCCGATATGTTTCAAAATTTATTAAATTTCCAAACAAAAATTCATCTGTTCAAAAATTCTGTTAAGAGCAGTTCTCCTCTACTCTTGCTTAACTCTAAGTAGTCACATATTAATGGATCTGTTTTCTAAGGAACAAGTTCAACTTTCAACAACTACATAAGCTAATTTCAATCTTTACAATATAAATTAACCTGCTTCTTTAAAGTCAATTTTACACAGGCACATTCTTTTTTCTTCGGAGCAGTATTCAATGTTCAGCGTTGCTCAACACCGTCTTCCCATGTTGGAGAGGAAGTGTGTCAACTGAAGAGTATTTGCTTGTTTCTAATTTTAAAAAGTAAAGACAATTAGAAAGAAAAAAATTCATTTCTTTTTTCTAGACCCTGGGATTAAGTAAAGAAAAATGAAAATACTAAAAATTTGGAAAGTGCTTCTTTGCGTGGTGATGAGTTACTTGAAATGACTGTTTCAACTTAAGAATTGAGCATTGCAACTTTATCCCTATCCTGGTGTCAAAAAAGTTACATTTTGAATATATAATAACAAGAGGTAAGAATATATATATTTATTTTGTTATGGGACTATACGTTTTGTTTTTCCTGTCTGAAACAATGAAAACAATCACTGTGGTAAAAATGATTTTGCAATAAATTGCAATAAAATATATTTAAGGTGAATGCATTTACATGATATATAAAGTTATTAGGTTTTTATTATTATTATATATATTATATATAACAGATATATCATCTATATCATATATCACAGATTACAAATACTCAGCTCTAAAAGTACTAAAAGCCCAGGTAAGCATTTGAGCTCCTGAAATTTAATCCTTGGATGTTTAAGATTATGTATATTCTTGTAAACATTACTTTTATAAACAGCCTAATTTTCCTCTCTTTCAACATGTGGTTCTTTGTTCCATTTGAGATTCAGTCTTAATCCCTTGATATTTAATTACTATAAATGGAAGCTTGTAGTAGAATTGAGAGGCGAGTAATAAAAACTATTATCTTAAAATGACTATCTTCTGTTTTCAGTGAAATTGTCCTAGGAATTTCCATAATAAAATGTATTTATTGGCTTTTCTTTCTTTGATTGCAGTTCATAAAATGTTTGGAACCTGTCATATAAACCTAACTACTCTAGTATAATACTGAGTATAACTCTGAGAGATTATAATGCTATGTGATTATAATGCTGTGTGATTAAAAAAGTGAGGTTCTAGCTCTGAAACACTGACTGCTGTGTTCCTATCCTAAATTTTAGAGTCTTTAGAGTCACAAGAACATATGACTTGGGAAAACATATTTAACCTCTCTAAGATATACATTTTTCACTAGCAAAATAGGGATGATCGCAGCATTCACGACAATGAATTGTGAGAACTTAAAGAGTTAATACTTGTAAAACACCTAGCACTGTGCTTGGCACAAAATAATGTTTAGCAACTATTTTTGTCCTCATTACAATTGTTTATGTCAGAAATAAACTGGGTTGTGATTTTGGTTCATCTCAATGTCATATTAATTTTAATGGTACATTTAAAAATAATTTAAACGCTCAATACCAGCTACCTAAAGTTAATCACTAGCAACATTTGGAAGTATTTTTTTTCAGTCTAATTTCTATGCATAATTAGGTGTGAATTACATATTTATTCCATTATTTCATGATTAGCCACCACTATAACATATGGAAAGGTAATAACAGCATTTGGAGGCAAAGCAGAAAACCAAGTTATAGCTGACACAA
Source organism: Tarsius wallacei (assembly GCA_963574415.1). Classification (NCBI taxonomy): domain Eukaryota; kingdom Metazoa; phylum Chordata; class Mammalia; order Primates; family Tarsiidae; genus Tarsius; species Tarsius wallacei. Next base: position 2,323 of record CAUYQG010254044.1, read on the forward strand.
TTATGGATTTCTTATATCTCAGTGTCCATCTGTCTTATCAGTTATCTCTCATCATATCTTTTGCTTTAGGTGTTGTTGGTGCTGATGGCCAAACCTTATTCTCTTTCCATTTCTTCCTCCTCCACTGCCATGAGGCCCTGCTCCAGGCTACTGTCACGTCTCAGCTGGTCTACAGAAATAACCTCCCTACTGATATTTAAATATCTATTTATATCCTTCTTTAATTCACTCTTCAGAAACTCACCAAAACATATGTAACCCTGCCCTTAGAAAAAAACTATTTATTTTTATTTCACTACTGAATTACCAAGTGGCAGAGAGAAAGAAGAAGAAGAGGAGGAGGAGGAGGAGGAGGAAGAGAGATTTCAGCTTTAATAACCCAAATTCTTGTAGTCAGATACTTTCAGCATACTCTTAGGTTTTGCATTATGCTGAAAAATAAACATTTTATTTATTTTTGAGGGAGACACCTGTAAAAATCTTTTTAACTTTTTCAAATGCTGTCTGTCTTAATTTGGCACTATCTCAAAGCCTTCCTGAAAATTTGGGGATGGAGACCCTTATCTGCAGTAAATCAGTGAGGTCCTGATGGGCTCAGCCACTGTGACTGGACTCTCCCTCAGGGCAGGTTGTTGAAGGTCACCATCCCCCCCAGTTCTTTTATTTTCTGGTGGTGCACAAGAAACATAAATCTTCAGGTTAAATTTAGGCTTGTTGTTTTTCTCCCCCGACCCTATTTCCATACCTCTACCCTTTAGCCCAGAAAGGTGGTTAGGGTAGTGTAAGGAAGTAACATTTCTTAGACCAAAGATGAGCTTCAACCTAAGACTTTGTCTCCCTTCTTGTCCAGGGAGTGAAAACATTTCTGTCCTGAGGTCAGCACAACCAGAGAATATGTGTTCTGCATCCAGTTGTTCCACATTTAGGCTAGAAAGTGGTCCTGTGTTTGAGGTCTCATGAAGGACACATATAATGGTCCTGATCAGATACTCACTACTTCATCTCATCAAATGACACCTATCCAAAATTTAAAACAAAACATGATCATCATAGTAATATTGTTCACATGTTTGCTTTAGAGTTTTCTACTAACATAGACAATAGTCTGATGATCATCTAATGTGGTGGTTCTCAAGCTTAGCTGCACATTGGAAATACCTGGGGGACTTCAGAAAGTATTGATGCCTGAGTTTCTTCTCCAGAGATTCCGATAGACAGTAACTGCTCTGGGGTGAGCTGTGTAATAGCTTTCTAGGTGATTCTAATTGCAGCCATGGCTGACAGTCAGTAATGTAAAACAAACCCAGAGGTGTTTTTTTCTGGGATTTCCTCCAGTGATACCGACCCATGCCCTGACTGCCTGTGCTTTAGCCACTCTGGACTTTTCTCAGCTCCTTTAATTCCCCTCACTCTTCCCACTTCAGCTCCTCTGCACATTCTGGTCCTTCTCCTTGCATCAACATCTCTCACCTGCCCACATCAGTGCCTTTTTCATTCTTATTCAGCCTTTAGATATCATTCCAATTGTAATTCCCTGGAGAAGTTCTTACTTGATATCTTCTGGACATCACCTACACTCTGTCCTAGCATTAAGTTCATCCTACTAGAGACTGGGATTAATTCACCCCACTAGATAGGCAGGATAGCCAAGGGGTTCAGCACCTTCACCTGGGTGCCAGGCTGCCTGGATCCATGTCCCAGAATCATCACGTGCCAGCTGTTAGATGTAGTCAAGTTATCTAACATCCCTGAGCCCCAGTTTCCTCATACGTAAGGTGAAGATAATAACTGTATTTCCCTTATATTGTCAGTAGGAAGATGATGTGAGCAAATATACAGAGAACACTTAAAACAGTAGCCCCTGCATGATAAACACTTTAAAGTATTCCTGCTTAATTTGAACTAAATAGCTCACTGTTTATGCTTATTTTTCTCTCCCTAGAATGCAGGCTCCATGAAGGCATGCCCCTGATTTTTTCTTTTCTCTGTTTTATTCTTAATGCAATACATCAACATGCGTTGAATAAATAAATATTAATGAAATAAATAATTATGGACATATACATATAATCTTTATCACAACTTTGTTTTATAAACATTCTCTTATCACTCAATATTCTCCAAATGCATTCAGACTTTTAAAGTCTGAATAATTTAAAATGAATCATTTCTCAGTGAGGAAGCTGTTTCTAAGTTTTGATAAGAGTTTTTAAAATACAACAATGTGATTTTTCTTCCTTAGAATGAAATAAATGGCCAATGGCTTAATTGTAAAATTGGGCAGGCTACATAATTCAAAAACTGGGTAATTGGGTCTTGACTAAACAAAAATTGATGGTACCTTGTTAGTGTGTACAAAATATTAAATAATAATAATGCCGGTATAAAGTTTAATATTTTGTATATATTTCATAAAACTAACAAACCATTAAGCATCGACCTGAGGGGCTACTACCCCTTAACTTTTAATTTAAATTGATTTTATGTTTAATTTATGAATGCTGAAAAATATTATGAAATGTAAAGGAGAAATACAACCTCATAAATCAATGTGTTCTGGATTGCCAGTTTAATTTCCATATTGATTTAGTGCCCAGGCTGGTAGTATCTACAAAAAGGCATAAAACATAGAGTCATCAGTAGATAAAGGGTCAACTAGATGAGAATCATAACTAAAGGACTTCTTTTGATCAATCTCCATGATAGGCGAAATAAACACAGTGCTACACTAGAGTTTTGATTTTGGTTTATACCTAAGTCATATGGCTACTCACATTCATGGGATTCTTTTGTTTCTATTACAGTCGATGCTATTTGAGCATGAGCAGTGAATTTGTCCTCCTGATAAGACATGTAACACCTATGAATCAAAATACTATGCCTTCTAATTATAAAACAGAAGCTTCCCTTAGTGGTGATTAGATGTGAGAATTGCCATAAAGCAGAAACTTCATATACCCACATGTCTGGAGGTATTATGGAGTTAGGTTTTTATTGGTAGCATCAGATTTTTTCTAATTTGAGTTATCTTACTGTATTCAATGTGTTCTTCTGAGTCAAATTTGATTTTTTTTTTTTGGAAAAAGAATAGCATAAACAAACTAACTAATAAAGAGCAGAAAGTCCGGAATCAAAATGATTAGATTTTGCTCTTGGCTCTACCATTCAATAGCTGAGTGACTTTGGGCAAGTTACAAAGTAAAATATAATTGACCCTTGTACAACATTAATTTGAACTGCTGGGGTCCACTTATATGTTGGCCCTCCCTATCTGAGGGTTTCACATCTGCAACCAAATGTAATTCGAAAATACAATATTTGCCAGATGCCAAACTTGGAGAATGACTTTTCATATTCTGCGACTCTGCAGGGCTAACAGCAAGATTTGAATGTGCCAAGATTGCAGTATGGGGTGGTGTCCTAGAACCAACTCCCTGAGGATACTGAGTGATGATTATACTGCACATAAGGTACTTCTCATGGAATCTGGCATATAGCAAATGTTCATTAAATGCCAGCTATGCTCACATAATAATGACAACAACAGCAGCAGCAACAATAAGAATATTAATGCTACATTGTTACATAAGAAATGTTGGCAAGGCTGCAAAGAAAGGGAAACTATTTTACACCATTGATGGGAATGTAAATTAGTACAGCCATTAAAGACAGTTCCTCAAAACTAAATTTATCTTAGTTTCTTCAAAAAACTAAAAATAGAATGACTATGTGATCCGGCAATCTCACTGCTAGGTGTGGATCCAAAGAAACGCAAATCGGTATGTTGAAAAGATATGCGTATTACCATGTTTATTACAACACTAGTCATAATAGCCAAGATAGTAAATCAACTTGTACCCATCAACAAATGAATGGATTAAGAATGTGGTATATACACACAACACAATACTATTTAGCCATAAAAAACACAAAATTCTGGCACATGTGGCAACATAGGTGAGCTTGGAGGACATTATGTTAAGTAAAATAATCCAGGCACAGAAGGATAAATACTGCATGTTTGTGTTCATATGTGGAAGCTAAAGAAATTAATTTCATTGAAGTAGAGAGGAGAAGAGTGGTCATTAAAGGTGGGAAGGGGAGGAGTGAGGATGGTGGGGAATAGACAAAGTTAGTGAAAAGATACATAAGTACAAGTATGAGAATAAGGTCTAGTGTTTTATAGCACTACAGGGTGACTATAATTAACAATAATATAACGTATATTTTTTAAAAGCTAGAAGAGGCCGGGCTTGGTGGCTCAAGCCTGTAATCCCAGCACTTTGGGAGGCCAAGGTGAGGGGATTGCCTGAGCCCACAGGTTCAAGAACAGCCTGGACAACTTGGCGAGATCTCATCTCTACAAAATATCAAAAACTTAGCCAGGCATGGTAGCGCATGCCTGTAGTTCTGGCTACTTAGAAGGCTGAGGTGGGAGGGTTGCCTAAATCTAGCAAGTCGACGCCGGAGGGGCCGTGAGTGTGTGCCACTGCACTCCAGCCTGGGTGACTGAGTGAAACTCCAACTCAAAAAAAAAAAAAAAAAAGCATAAGAGCAGATTTTTTTTAAATTTTTAATTTGAAAGGTATGGGGTACAATGCAAGGTTAGGTATACAAATGTTCATTGTGTAGGTACCCTTGTTGATGAGGTGAGAAGAGCAGATTTTGAATGATCTCAACACAAAGGAATTATAAATATTTGAGGTGATGAATATGCTAATGACCCTGATTTGATCATTACAAATGCATACATGTATTGAAATATCACATCCTACCCCAAAATATGTACAATTATTATATGTCAGTTAAAAATACTAAAAAAAGGTAATTTCAAATTTTCATAAATAACATCATATCTAATATTTTATTTGTCATTTTTATTCTTTGTATTTTAATTTTTAATGCTTATTGTTGTCATACATGTTTTTAATCATTTCTGATGTAATTGCTTATTTAATAGTCTCAAACATCCATGAAAGTAAGTGCTGGCTGATCTGAGTGCAATAGTGTTTGAAACAAATTGATCACAGTCAGTTACAGATTTACTCATTCGTTGTGCACTCCTACTGCTTCACTTGACTAGCCTTTAAAAAAATGGGAGCTAGCCGGGCTCGGTGGCTCAGCCTGTAATCCCGCACTTTGGGAGGCCGAGGTGAGTGGATTGCCTGAGCCCGTGGGTTCGAGACCCGCCTGGGCAACTTGGCGAGACCTCATCTCTACAATAAATCAAAAAATTAGCCGGGTGTGATAGCGCGTGCCTGTAGTTCCAACTACTTGGAAGACTGAGGAGGAAGGCTCGCCGGAGCCCAGCAGGTCGAGGCTGCGGTGGCCGGGAGCGGCCACTGTACTCCAGTCTGGGTGACAGAGTGAGACTCTAACTCAAAAAAAAAAAAAAAAGGGAGCTAATATAATTTTCATTTTACAAATGAGGAAACTGAGGCATGAGAATTAAGTGAACTGACTAAAGTCACAGAGTTTGAGAAGTTATAAGGTAAAAGCCTTTTTACTGGTCTTCACTTAGCCTTCTCAGTGGATTAATCCACACTCTACCTTGCCTCTGTAAAATGCCATGGCAGATAGCCACAGCAAACTGAGTGTGCAGTCTGGCAAATGAGCCCCTCTTTGCTTGTGCCATGCTGCACCTATCAGTTGGGGGACAAACATTCCAAGAGTCAGATGGTTAATTCCCAAATCTGTTAGTATGATTGTACTTGTCAACATCAGCACATAAATGAGCTATTACTTAAATGCTAAATAAGTCAATACAATGTATGTGAGAAAAGGTGGAAAATTGTTTCCATGAAAACTAAATTGAATCTGTTGTTAACAAATATTTGAATGAGAACTCGGTGAGACAAATGTAAAGACTGGGGGAAACATCATAAATCTCCAGAAAGAGTCTATACTCAGATGGCCTTTGAATTCTCCAGCTACTTTAAAAACCTCCGACAGGCAACAATGTACGTGCAATATTGGAGTGGTTAGGTCAGATCCATTTTCAAAAACAAGAATTGGCCCTCTGCCAAGGAGAATGAGTTCAAGTACATTTAGTGCTTTATGTATCATTGTCATGCTTTCCTGCTTTAACCAACCTTTCTAATTCATAAACAGACCGCTAGTCCTAATTGTGTCAGATAAAACACTTACATATTCCATGGTTATAGAAAACTAGAAGTAATGATCATATCTGTTGCTTTGTAGTGAAAAGAGAAATGCTGAATTATAAAAGTAAGCAACTAAAGAGTCTTATTCTAACCATTTTTTAAACCTCCTAAGTTAATAGTAATAAAACCAAAGAAAGAAGTAAAACATACTGGAGTGAAATATTTACCATAAAAATGAAAAGTAGTAAGATGAATAATTCTTGCACTTTTGTAAGTAAAAGGCCAATACTCCTTGGATCCTATAGGAGAACTTTGGTGTCCAGTCCCTCCTTATTTTTTAATTTCAATTTTTGTTTTAAAAATGTGGGATATAACTTAGAATTAGGTATACAAGAGTTTATCATACAGGTAAAGTTTAGACCTCCCTTTGTTTCCTACTTTGCCTGGTTTGAAATCAGGTACTCTTATTGATGTTATGTGCCACTCCAGTCCCCGGCAGTATCCCACTGCTGCCAATCTCTTTCTTATAGTATTATGGTGAATGTTCAGGTTCCACTTATGAGTGAGAACAATAGATTATTTGCCAGCACTCAAAGCACAGAGTGTCATACTCTTCTCTATCCCTGTTATACTTTTTACTTCACCATTAAATCAACCAATCTTTATTGAGTACCAATTGTATGTCTGGTACTAGGTGAGGTTTTCAGAACATGATGTTGAGCCTAATGAAACATTCATTCACTCAATTACCCATTTCTATCCATCCCCCATCCACTCCTCCATTCTTTCAATTACTCAATAATTGATTGGCATGTATTAGCGTCAACTGTGAGTTGGTATATTCATTTTCTATTGCTGTACAACAAATTACAACAGACTTATGAAATTAAAAACACCCATTCTTTAGCACACATTTCTGTAGTGCAGAAGTCTGACATGGCCTAAATGGATTTCTTGCTTTGTTCTGTAAGGTCAAAATCAAGGTATTGGCTGGACTATATATATTTCTGGGAGCTCCTGAAGAAAATACACTTCCAAGCTCATTCTTTTTTATTTTTTATTTTTGAGTTGCAGGGTACATATGAGAAATTGTTGCATAAGTAAACTGCAGGTGAAGTTTTGGCTTCTAGTGAGCCATCTCTCCTCTGGTAGTGGATGTGGTACCCAGTGGGTGGTTGTGTGCCCCCACACCGCCTTCCCTTCCTCTATCAGCCTGTTGTTACTATCTTTGTGCTTGCTTGCCCATTGTTAGGGCCTGCTAATGAGTGGAAAAATGTATTATTCAGTTTTTTTGTTTCTATGGTAGTTCACTTAGAATGATGGTCTCCAACTGCATCCATGTTGCTGCAAAGGACGTGATTACATTTTTCTTTATGGCTGCACAGTATTCCATCATGGATATGTACCACATTTTGTTTATCCAGTCCACTTTCAATGGGCATCTGGGTTGTTTTCATGTTTTCTTCTATTGTGAATAGTGCTGAGATGAAAATACATGTGCGTGCACAGGTGTCTTTTTGGTAGAGCAATTTATATTCCTCTGGGTATATTCCCCAATTTGGAATTGCCAGATTGTATGGTAGCTCAATTTTTAGTTATTTAATAAAATAACATGCTACTTTCCATAGAGGTTGAACTAACTTACATTTCTACCAACAGTGGTGTAGAAGCGTTCCCTTTTCCCCACAGCCTCTACAAAATCTGTTGTTTCTTGATTTGTTAGTGATAGCCATTCTGACCAGTGTGAGGTGGTATCTCATTGTAGTTTTGATTTGCACTTTCTCTAATGATTAGTGAATTGAACAGTCTTTCGTGTTTGTTGGCTGCTTGGATATCTTCCTTTGAGAAATGTCTGCTCACGTCCCTTGCTCACTTTTTAAAGGGGTTATATTTTTTATTTTTCCTGTCAATTTGTTTGAGCTCCTTGTAGATCCTGAATATTAGGCCTTTTTCTGAAGCATAGCTTGCAAATACTTTTCCCCTTCTGTGGGTTGCCTTTTTATTCTCTTGATGGTTTATTTTGCTGTGCAAAATCTTTTTAGTTTGATAATGTCCCACCCGTCAATCTTATTAGCTCTTGCTGCATCTGTTTTAAGGACTTCACATGAATTCACTGCCTACTCCTTTATCCAGGAGGATGTTCCCTAAGTTTTTGTCTATGATTTTTATAGTTTGAGGTTTTACATTTAAGTCCCTTATCCATTCTGCATCAATTTTCGTATATGGTGATAAGTAGGGGTCCAGTTTCATTCTTCTGTAAGGTCAGCCAGCTTTTCCAGCATCATTTGTTAAATATGGTTTCCTTTACCCAATGTTAGTTCTTATCAATTGAAGCTCATTCTGTTGGATAGAATTTAGTTTCTGGCAAGGTAAGACTGGAGTCCTAGTATCTTTCCTGGCTTCCAGTTTGTAACCACACTCACACAAAGTATTAAAAGTATTACACACACACACACACAAACACACACACACACACGTGTGTGTACATATACATGCAAATAAAAGCGTTCCTTTTCTCCTACTGCTCATACTTTAAATTCTAAAGTTCCCCACTGTTCTGCTCTTGGCCGCTTCTTTTCTTATTTTAACTATTTACCATGGAACATGTCCACCATTCTTGTGATTCCCATTGCCTCTACTATGTTTCCTAGAGTTAAAAGTGAATTGCAGTCCTTTATTCTGAGCCTGCGACCCATGTCCCCAAATATCCACCATTCATATTCAAGGCAATTTGGAAATATCTTGGAACCTTGACAATTTTGGAAATGTTATTCTGGCACTAGCAAGAAGAATGAATTGAAGGAGGAGTTGTTTCCAGTTGAAAGGTTAGAGGATGGGAATGATGATATGGGTCTGAGCCAGGGCAATACTGATATGGACTGAGAAGAACAGAAGATAAGAGATATTAAGAGGATATAATCAACAGTACTTGATTACCCATTAGACTGAGGGCTGGTAAATAAATAAGGATGATACTCAGATTTCTAGTCTCGGTAACTTGATAGGCAGAGCCTTTTGCTGATAATAAAGAATACAGGAGAGAAACAACTTGGGAGGAAGGGGATATTTCTAATCCAACCCTGGGCCTGCTGAGTTTGAGTTGCTTATAGCACATTGTCTTGGAGATGTGCAGTGGATATGTGAGGACATGGATCTTGGGATCAGAATAAAAAGTTATGATTTATACATAGCTTTAGGAAATGAATTAGAGGCAGTAGAAATCATAGGAAGAGTGGGCATATCCCATGATAAGTTGTTGAAATAGAAAAAAAAGAAGTGGTCAAAAAGAGAGGACTGTGGGAATAGAATTTAAGTATGAACAATAGAAGAAAAGGAACAACAAAAGCAGAAACTATGTACAGAAAGAAATCTCCTGGATAAACCCTATGAAGGAAGGAATTTAAAAAAGAGAGAGATTATCAACTTTATAAAATACAGTTGAAGTTTTTGAGGATAATAATGAAATTAATGACACACAATAATTATTTATGCCTGAAAAGTTCATTTTGCTATTATATTAAATACAAATTGTTAATTCTTACAACATCCCTGAATGATAGGTATTATCATTCATGCTTTATATAAGAAGAAACTAAGGCCAAGTTACTAAGTAATTGACACAAGCCATAGAGACAGGTACAAATATGTGCTCTACTGGGATTTAAATTCAGAGAAGTTCAATACTGAAACACATAGTCTTTTTAGCATGCAATACTGCCTCCTTACTGTTAAGTCAGATAAGAACCAAAAAGAGTGTATTTCACTCATAACTAAGAGATCATTTTTTAAGTAAGAAAGAATTTTTTTTAATTGGCCCCAGGATTTAGCATATGTGTAGGAAGCCTCAAACATCTGGACACTAGTATGGCCAAAGCGCAAAAGTAAGGTAAATTTGACAATGTGAGCCATATTTTGAGGAGTTTATCTACAAAGGATGTATGAGAGGCAGTAAAGAAAGGAAGGGCAACATTAAGAGAAAACCGTTATGTTTTTATTATGATTATTGGTGATGTATTTATGTTATAACTTAGAACAGTGCACTAAAGCTTTATGTTCTGAGGAAAGATCATGGGGTTAGGACTCATGCATAACTGATGCTAACTCAGTCCTAGGTCCCTTGTGACCTTGTGCAAGTTGCTTAAGCTCTTGAGTTACTCTATCACGGGAATAACAACATGTACCCTGTAGAGCGCCTGGGATACTTAGACAGAAGTAGTATTCTTTTTGTAGTCCTATAGCCAAAAAACAGAGCAGGTACTTAATTAATGAAGAAATAATATGTGGGAGGTATTTGTTTACTTATCTTCATCTCTTCTTTTGATGATGAGGGATGATTTTCCACCCTCCTCAAAGCTGCTTCCCATAAGTCCTGTACTGCTGAGCACAGAATATGAACTCTATAAAGGTTGACCTAGTGAGAAGCTAGAAGTAAGATTAATATCAAGCATTAAGTATTAGCCATATGTAATGGGTTTATCACTGCCTCAGAAATTTGATATTTATGCTAAAAATAGATGAGATAGATACCTGGAATATAACAATGACTTCTAGTCACAATGTAATAGTGTCTAGTTAATGATGAACATGTAAGTAAAGAGGGAGAGAGCTACTGTTATTGATTACTTTCCTATTGTTGGCTTTATATATAGAAACTTCACTGAAAATATACCTTTAGGGCCATGATCAAATCAGGAGCAGGCGGTATACTTGGAAGTTCTCATTTAATCCATCCATGTAAGAAGCAGCTATGGGATGCCCAGTACAACCTGCCCATATCACACACGGGACCCAATTATTGAGCCACTGGGAATTGGAATCATCAGATCTTAGGGTCAAATTCAATTAAACCACACATAGGAAGATATGGCTGACTTTGTCAAGGACAGACAAGATGAAAAGCAGTAGAATAATTGTCAGACCTTGTGCTACCCAAGTACACACACCTTTACTCTCTTGTCATAGTATTGTCTCTGAAAATTGAGGACAACACATAAATATAAACTAAAATGGATGCTTCTTAAAGTCTCCTTTGGACAGTGATATTTTCAACTTTGAATTTTGCTTATCCATAAAAGAATGTGCTGTTTTATTCATCTGCTAGTTCCTCCTGTTCAAATTGTGTAGTTTTTGTTTTGTTTTGTTTTGTGCTTGTTTGTTTTGTTTTGTTTGTCCAAGTGCCATCACTCACCCATCTAGGGATTTCTGAGGTCCTCCATTTCCTTCACTTCTACATTCAATTAGAAAATAGGCTATTTTACTTGAATCTCTGGAAAAATGTTTACATCTGCCTCTGAGTGCTCTCTTTTCATAGTTTTACAAGTTCAGTTCTATGTCACACTAGTTCCAGCACTTGGCATACCACCTGGCTCCCAGCAGGCACTTAATACATGTCTGTTAAAGGCATGAGTTGCCTCTTCTTCTCTATCCTTTCTGCCACTCCTTTAGTCCTAAGCATAGCTAGTTTAGATCAGCGTAACAATCTGACTACTCTCTGCCTCTAGTCTTACCATAGTCAATTCATATTTCTTATTAAAATCAGGCTAATTTTCTTAAAATGCTAATTTGATCCTGTCATCTTCTTATTAAAAACCTTCAACAGATTATTGATAGGAGAATAACCAAACTTTGTAGGAAGATATTTATGGTCTTCCATTATTAAGTCTCTGGCCATTTATTTATATATAAAAATAAAATATGTATATATTTTATTTTAAAGATGTAGGGTGCAATCAGGTTTAGGTATGCAAGTAGACATCGTGCAGGTAAAGTTTGGGCCTCCCTTTGGTCCCCCTTTGCCTGGAACTCTGGCCACTTCTATTCACTGCTTATCATTTCCTTTTTTCCCCTTTCTTCCTTGCTCCCCTCCTCCATTTCACCAAGAATCTTGTGTTTTAGCCATACTACAATTTGCAGCTCTTGGTATTTTCACAGTTTCCATATTCCACATTATTTTGTTCATGCTGTTTCATCTTCCTCAACCTCATAGCTTTTGCTGGTCAGCCTAAAGATCATTTGCTCACTTCTCAAGACTTAAGCCTCACCTATTCTTTGAAACAGAGTCTAATCTTCAATCTCCAGGAAGATACACATCTCTTATGTGTCTTGTTTAATCTTCTGTCAATGAATTTGTAAAACTAATTTATCTTTGTTTTTATTAATTTTGTACTTGTTTTTATAAATTTTTTTACTTGTTTATAATCTGCTTTCTCTGACTACATTTTAAGTCATGTGACCAGAGACCCATTTGGATTCATTTTACATTCACAGTGTCTAATATAGAACCTAACTACACAGGAGGCATCCAGTAAGTGTGTGTTAAATAATTCTAACATTTATTGTTTATTGCTAGGCTATAATTATTTTGCTGAGGTAAAATTTAAGCTTGGAAGCAGAGATCATGCCTTACATCATTTAAAACTTCCCAGGCAGGGCATTATCTTTGCACACAGTAAGTGCTTACTATTGTTTATCACTGATGATGTTGATGTTGATTTTGTTTTTCTGTAAGCTCTTGAAAATGGGACATGCTCATTTTTTTCTATAGGCACAGCTAAATTTAGGATGAGGATCAACAATCTTGTGAAGTTTCTGGTGTAACACAAAGAACTCAGCATTAGTATTAGTATTAGTATTAGTATATATGAGGGAGGACCCCCCAAAAACTGGAATTTATTTATAAAAATTGTGTATTTATTCTTACATGTTTAAACTTTAGTCATCTTCAAAGTACTTTCCATTTGATGCACTACACCTATCAAGATGCTTTTTCCATTGTTCAAAACAAGTTTTTGAACTCATCAATTTTGATACCTTTTTTCAGTGCTTCTGCTGTTTTTTGTTTCACCTCTTCCACACTGGCAAAACGTTTCCCTTTGAGGACTTTCTTAATCCAGGGAAACAAAAAGGAGTTGCTCAAGACAAGATCAGGTGAGTAGGGGGGGTGGGGCATGGGGTCACGTCATTTTTGGTCAAAAACTGCTGAATACTCAGAGTGCAGTGTGAGCGGTGCATTGTCATGGTGGAAGAACTAGTCACCTATTTGCCACAACTCGGGATGTTTCTTCTGCAAATCGTGACAAAACCTTCTCAAAACTTCCAGATGAAAACTTTGGTTGACCGTTTGATCCAGAGGAACAAATTTCAAGTGTACTACAAGAGGTCTGCCCTCCAAAAGATATTCTTTGGGGCCCCCCCTTTGCAGTGGAATAACTGCCTAGTTAATATATGTTGAATAATTTAACAACACGGGACTACCCTATAAAAGTTCTGAGTTGGGTTGTTTTTTGCTTTCTCCAGTGCCACTGATAAAAGTTTATAGTTTCTGTCAATGCTGTAACAGAAATCCTTGGTTAAAAAATAAACAGACATTTTGGTTAAATATGGCCACAAATTCCTTTCAGTTTCTCCCATAAAGAGGTAGAATCCATTTTCCCAATGCTTACATCCGGTCTGTCCTTATTTGTGATAGACTTTGACCAACAGAATAAGATGGAGATGATATTTTGTAAGTCCAGGAGCCACAATAGCTGCAGCTTCAATTTTTTGCCCTCTTGGAATGCTGCCAGGGATTAATGTATGCAGAGTCCTGGGATGAAAGTCCACATGGACAGAAAGGCCCAGCCACCCAGCAACCTCCACTGAGCTCAGGTCCTAGCTGACATTTTACTGATGGCAACCACATGAGTGGGCCCAGGAGAGACCAGCCAATCCACAGAAGATTAAGAAATAATAAAGCATAGTTGCTTAAAGCCACTAAGTTTTGGGTAAATTGCAGCAAGAAAATCAATAGAGGCATGAACACAAATGGCAACTTCCGGGTTCTTTTTCCTAACAAAGTTGAGGTACAAACAGCCAGAAGGTTTTTTTTTAGTGACCTCAGAAATTCTGAATAGAATAAAGTTATTCAGTGAGATTATAAAAGCATTTTCAGAAGAGGCTTGGGACACCTACATGCTTACACATGATTTTGTAAATCTCCAATTCCTGGCAAAATAAAATAAAATAAAATAAAATAAAATAAAATAGAATAAAATATCAAGCCAACATAAAGATCATTTAAATGCTATGCTTCACAAATTAAAACAGTGAAAATTCGATCAAAAATGTTTAACAGTTAGCAAAAAAAAAAAGCCTAGAATTTTGAAAAACTATGCTGTGAAACCAAAATCCATTAATATTCAATAACCTCCACTCAGCTTCTCCAAATGTGAAGGAGATGGGGTCAGCTCTTTCCTTGAACCAGAATTCTAGTTCATTCAGAAATGTACCTCCACCAAAAAAAAAAAAGAAAACTTAAAGCTGAACAGAGCCTTAACGAGGATTAACTAGAAAATTTCTCAGAAAAATCTATTTGCGACAATATCTTCTTATGTCATATGGCACATGTACACACAATGTTCAAAAAATCCTCTAGGTGCTGTAGTAAGGATTTTACTTCTGTAGTTCCTTAGAATTAGTCATAAAACACTTTTAAAACATATAATGCACAACAAATTTTACAGATGGGTTTGAATATTGATATGTTTAAATGTGACCTATGTCCAGGGCCCAACATTTTACAAAGCACTGGTACGCTCTTGATTTCATACACCATCATGGGCTTGGGGATTATAGTCTCATATAAGTAAGAAAAGAGGAGCTCAGAGAGTTAGCAATTTGCCCAAATGTAAAATAAAGATCATTCAGTGGGTAAAATAGGATTAGCAAATAGGTAATTTTTTCTTAATCCTCAAGAAATAGAATAATAATGATCTATTAGTAGTTTGTATTTATAGCTTGTACACCAGCCATTGTTACAGCGATTTTTAAAATACATGTTAGTATAATGGCAACAATTTTAGAATTTGGGAGGCCCACAAATTCATTTTTGATGTTTCAGTAGCTCCAACAGTCCCGCATTAGTTGAACAGGGATTTACCCTGTGCAGACGATAGTGATATCCAAGAGGCTAAAAGGGGTTGATGCTGATCCTTCTTAAAGTGCATTATGACAAAAGGGGATATTGATATCATGATACCATTATGTTCATGGGAATCTCAGCTCAAATCCCAGGGTCTCCAAATGCCAAACAAAGTGGCTAAAGATGTAACTATTGATTGCTAAGGAACTATTAGCAAGACACTAAAACCACGGCTTACCACGTTTGCAACTGAATTGTTGTTGTCTCTTTCAAATGTGTCGTTAAAATGGGTTTTTGCTAAGAAAGATAAAAAATGAACAATGCATGTATTTTGGCATGCAGGCACCAATTTTGGCACTCAGTAGAGAGAGTACGTTGCTATTGCTTTTCATATTTGACTTGTCCTAATATTTTAAAGAGATAATTCAAAGGTAATTCAATTTTAAAATGTTTGCTCATCCTGTATTACCTGAAAGATAAAATTATACATGAAATTTAGTTTATCAGAAGTTCTTAAAATTTTAAGTACCAAGGGCTCTTTTGAGACTCCGAAGAAAACCATGAATCTTTTCACCTACCAAAATGTACAAAACAAAATATTTTCCAGCTTCTTTCAATGGGTAAATGAGACTTTAAAAGTCTATCACCAAACCTCCAGAATAAATATTTCTACTTTATTCTCTATATTTATTAATTTATTAAATAAGGCTAATCAGAGATCTAAATAATATATCTACTATTAATTATCATCAATAATGGTGATATTACAGTAACAATAATAATAACTAGCTAGCATTGATTAGGTACTTAATACAAGGTTGTACCCCAGAAAACTGGAATTATCTTTTTGGAGGACTGGCCCTTTCTAGTACAGACTTCCCCCTTTTAGGTAAGTGCTCTAGGAACCCATTGTCATCAGTGTACCCGCTAGTATTGTCGTAAGGCTGCATTTGGCTTCAGTGAATTTTCTTTGGAGATTCTTTCAATGTGTTTGCCCATTTCATGATGGGTGATTTACAAGCACACCTGTCTATACCATGCTGAGTGTTCAGCAGATTTTGGCCAAAAACGTCATGATCCCCATGCCCAACCTTCCCTTTGCACCTGATCTCATCCTAAGTGACTTTTTTTGTTTGTTTCTTTCCCCAGTGAAAAAAATCCTCAAATTGGAACGTTTTGCCAATGTGGAAGAGGTGAAATAACAAACAACAGAAGCCTAAAAGGCATCCAAATTGACAAGTTCAAAAACTGTTCTGAGCAGTGGAAAAAGCATCAAATGAAGAGTACCTTGAAGGTGACCGAAGTTTAAACATGTAGGAATAAATGCAGCCGTGCTCAGTGGCTCAGCCTGTAATCCCGCGCCTTTGGGAGGCTGAGGTGAGTGGATCGCCTGAGCCCGCGGGTTTGAGACCCACCTAGGCAATTTGGCGAGACCTCATCTCTACAATAAATCAAAAATCAGCTGGGCGTGGTAGCGCATGCCTGTAATTCCGGCTATTTGGAAGGCTGAGGTGGAAGGATCACCGAAGCCCAGCAGGTCGAGGCTGCGGTGGCCGGGAGCGGCCACCGCACTCCAGTCTGGGCGACGGAGTGAGACTCTAACTCAAAAAAAAAAAAAAAAAAGAATAAATGCATAATTTTTTGTAAATAAATTATGGGGGTTTTGGGTCCCCCCTCACATGTCATACTTGATTATCATATGTTGCATGTAATAGTATCATTTTACATATCAGAAAACTGAGATGTGGCGAGGTTGACTCCCTTCAAATGTTGAAGTTAGTGCTTGAAATTGGGAGAATCTGATACCTCAGATCATGCTATGAAATTAATTAGCATATTGTAAGTGCTCAATAAACACCAGCTGCTATTATTATTGATATTTATTATTTCAAGATAAAAGTGATAATTTTATAAAATGCACAGCACATGAGCAACAAATTTTTTTCTTGAATAAGTGAAAATGGATTGTTTTCCTTTGATTTAATAATTGTCTCCTTTTACTCTGGGTTCTAATAGTTAGATAATGGATCTTGTCAACCATTATATGTCTTCACTTCCAACTGGGGACACATAACTTTTATTGTGGTCCATTATCTGGTCATTAGAGGCCACAAGGGTGTCCCCTGACCCTCTACCTCACATTATGCTGAAGAAAAAGAGTAGAAAATGTGGAGACAGCAGCTTTACTAGCATCAGAAGTAAAAGGAGCCCCAGAGCTTCCTATATTGAGACCATTCATTTTCCTCCTGCTATCGAGTCCATCATGCAAGTCCTGTGGATAAAATTTAGTCCTGATGCCACTTCCCAGTCTCGCCTACTGACTCTGTCACCCTAGCATGTCAAATCCAGCAACCACTTAACCCTAATCAGAATTTTCAAATATTCGTTTGAATTGAGTAAGGGAACTGAACTGCTCAGAATTTTTTGATAAATGTGTTCAACTTAGTGAAGACTTTATGTTCTATTACACATACCACTCTGATCCTCAAATTCCAAGCATTTCTATAATTAAGTGACAGTCTTTTAATGAACTTGTGTGGTATGTTTTTGTTTCCAAAACTAAAATGAAGTACAATTAATTCCAGTCAGATTTATTTTTCAGGAAACAAATAACCCCATAAAAAGTGGGCAAAGGAGATAAACAGACAGTTCTCAAAGGATGGCATATAAGCAACCAACAAATACATTAGCTTCACTAATCATCAAAGAAGTGCAAATCAAAACTACAATGAGATATCACCTAACATCAGTAAGGATGGCTATCATTAATAAGTCAAGAAAAAAAAACACAAAACAAAACAGGTGCTGGTGCGGTTATAGAGAAAAGGGGGGCACTTCTACACTGTTGGTATGTAGGCTAGTTCCACCTCTATGGAAAGCAGTATGGCAGTTTCTCAAAAAAAAAAAAAAAAGAGCTTCCATACGATGCAGCAATCCTTCTCCTTGGACATACCCAGAGGAACATAAATCACTCTACCAAAAAGACACCTGCACACCTATGTTTATTGCAGCACTATTCACAATACCAAAGACATGGAACCCACTCAGATGCTCATTGAAAGTGAACTGTATAAAGAAAATGTTGTACATGGACATGATGGAATACTATGCAGCCATAAAGAGGAACAAGATCATGGCCTTTGCTGCAACTTGGATGCAACTGGAGACCATCATACTAAGTGAACTATCACAGGAACAAAGAACTTAATAACACATGTTCTCACTCATAAGCGGGTCCTGATCACTGGTCACACTAGCACAAGAGTTGGATTGGCAGACAATGGACACACAAGGAAAGGGAAGGAGAGCACGTGTCAAAACAATGGATTCCTAGTTCACTACTGGGGGAAGAGAGGGCCAGCTAGAAGTCCAAACTTCACCTGTGTGCAACCTACTTATATAATAAATCCCCACTTGTACCTACAACTCTTTAAAAAAATAATTTAAGTAAAAAAAGGAAACTAATAATTGTATATTATGCCTGTTCATACTGTTTATGATACTACTTTTTAGGGTTGATACATGTCCTTAAAATGCAACAAATTAACATTGGTTAAGAATTTATTATTACAAAAATATTTTTCAGAACATCATATCATCTGAGATAATTAAAAGCACTGCGGGTTGCTATACAAAAGAAGTGGGAATGACCTACAGGTATTTGCTGACAGGATCCATGTCATTCTGTCTGGATTACCCACATTCTCACATGGAGAAGCAAGAAACTTAGAGGGACCAGATAATTCAAAACATATTTCAGAATATTGGGCACCATTGTAAGAAAGTCTGCTTTGTCAATTGCCTTTAAGTCAGGTTTTCTTCTTTTATCATGAAAGTGAACGAAATCTTCAAAAACTCCACTCTATGATTCTAACACGCATCATTTCTGTTTTCTTTAAAGATTTCATCCAGCTCCTGTGCCATTGTGAGCAAATGCTAATTCCATTGCTTTTCTCTCAGTTTGTTCTACTTATGGCAAAATTATAAAGGGAATTAAAACTCTGTATTTTATGTTTGCCTTTTTGAAAATAGAATAGATGTTTCTGGGAAGCTGAGCAAAGTGTGTTGGAGTGTTCCAATATGTGATACGGAAAGTTTCCTTCATAATTAAGGAATTCCTCAAATAGTGAAATTTGCCCTCTTTTTTCTCGTTTTTCTACCTACATACTCTCTTTCTTCTCCAATCTCTCCCTTTAATTCTTTCTGAAAAGCATACACATGGTGTACTTTATATATATATATATATTCTTAAAATGTCAAATCCACATACCTATATAACAGAAACATTGGGGGAAAGTAGTGTTAAGGTTACTCCCTCTAGGTCTTTCACAACTTAAAGAGAATAGAGTGGAATGCTGTAGCTGATTACCCACAGCTTGTGAATCACAGCGTTATAGATATTATCCATTAGGCCTTATCCAGTATATCGTTCTGTGGTATGATTAAGAAACCGCATTTGATATCTGATTTCCAGATCCTATGAGAGCTTATCTTTTAAACCAAATTTACAAGGTGATGGTGGAAAGTACATGTGAAAACAGAACTAATTTCTTTGCCTCTTAGCCACATAAAAGTGGAAAAAGATAAACTTCTGATGAAAAGGAAATTGAGGGTTTTTTCAATCTTTTAGGTTTCATGGGAACCCTGATTCTAATTCTGCCTTTTGAAATCTCCAAATGGACAAGAAAACTAGAACTAAAATTTGCATCTGACAAAGGCCTAACATCTAGGATATACAAGGAACTCAAACGCACTGACAGGAAAAAAACAAACAGCTCCATTAAAAAGTATGCTTCCTCCTTAACTACTTCAGCTTGCTTATTATTAACTAGCATTTAATATTTATATTTTTAATGTAAGGTGTACAATGAAAAGCACAAACTTTAAGTATATATTAGCTAGGTTTTGACAAATACATTTACCTAAAACCTGCAACCCAAAGCCTTATCAAGATATATCATGATGTTCTTCTTTTTCATTGTAATTATTTGTGTTTTCCCCATTAGACTTTGGGTTCCTTTTTTTTTTTTTTTTTTGAGTTGAAGTTTCATGCTGTCGTGGCCGCTCCCGGCCACCGCATCCTCGACCTGCTGGGCTCCGGCGATCCTTCTGCCTCAGCCGTCCAGTATCTGAAACTATAGGCGGGCACTACCACGCCCGGCTAATTTTTGATATTATGTAAAGGTGAGGTCTCGCCAAGTTGTGAGCCACCCACCTCATTCACAGAAAGCCCAGGGAAGTAATTCCCAGTTCCTTTCCCTCCCCTATCTCCT
>CAUYQG010254050.1:0-11288 GCA_963574415.1 Tarsius wallacei
TAGAGGCAGGGAGACAGCCTGGAAGGGTACTGCATATGTCCAGATGAGATGCAAGGAAAGACCAAATGAATGACAGGCAGTGGCCAGGGGCATGGAAAGGAAAGAGCAGATGTAAGGGAGACCGGGACAGGGCTGAAAGGACTGACTAGATGGAAAGGAAGGGACAGAACCAAAGATCTCTCTGAGGTTGTGATTCTGGGTAACCAGGAAAATAATGGGGAATTTGGATGGGGAATTTGGGAGGCAGAGCTGGTGTGGGGAAGAGTGGAACTTTACTTTGGACTTTATTATACAATAAGGTCCTTCTGAGATGTCAATAACAGACTCCCTTTAATGGCAGCCAAGTTGTCAAGTAGAGAGAGATAATGGTAAGATTACATTCATTCAATTAATTGTTTCTCTAGTAAATGCTACAGAATCTCTGGCACTAAACAATAAGTGATACAAAGGGCATAAGAGGAAACATCAGGATCCTTGCTCCCCAGAAGCTTCCAGTTTCCTGGGAAAAGCAGAGCACAATTTAAGACAGTAACCCCAAAGAAATCCTTTACTCTTTGTGTCTTTGATTGCTCCAGTAAGAAAAACAAGAAAAACCCATGAGAGGACCCATATTCAGAAAAAGATCCTATGTAAAATCTATGAGGACATTCTGAATACAGTTCAGAAGGCAGAGCTGGGAATAGAAGAGTGGGCTAAAAATACTGGGGCATGTTGTACTCTTTCCCAGTTCAAACCTGTCACATAAGTCCAATGCAACGGGGTGGAACTCATCTTCTCCAATTAGTCAGCATTTGAACCACTTTGGGGAGCAAAAGACACTATGGACTATAAGTCCCCTAGTCTGCATACAATGACAACTACATACACAAACCCTCACCACCATCCACAGAAGAAAGCTCTACTGGTTCTGGGAAGGAAGCACGAGGAATACCTTAAATAAATGATGAATTTGTAGCCCTAAAGAATGTATGGAAATGGTCGCATATATATGTCACATGGCTTAAGAGATGTCTGCAGACTCACAAAGACCACATATTTTCACCAAACCACCTATGGACCATTGCTTTTCTACTTAGCTGAAAAATTGTTAAAGAAACTAATTGCTTATCCAATCACTAAATACCTTTCAGTGAAAAATGCTCTACAAAGCGTGAAGCTTATCTGGTTAATAGGATAGGACAATGCAGCTACTATTCTAAATACATGTTTATATATTCCATCCTTTTTATTTGAAATCGATTTGATTCCTAGAGCTGTTTAAACACAATTGAAAAACTGAAAGTGAAAGAAATCATGAATTCGGGTGCAGAGACTCATGCCTATAATCCCAGCACTTTGGGGGGCAGAAGCAGGAGGACTGCTTGAGCCTAGTAGTTAAAGACCAGCCTGAGCAACATAGTGAGACCATCTCTCTACAAAAAAAATAAAAAATAAAAAAATAAAAAAAAAAGTAAACCGGGCATGGTAGTGCACGCCTGTAGTCCCAGCTACTTGGGGAGCAGAAGTACAAGGATTGCCTGAGCCCAGGAGGTCAAGGCTCTGATAAGTCATGATCACTCCACTGCACTCCACACTCCAGTCTGGACAATATAATGAGACCCCGACTCACAAGAAAAAGAAAAAAATAAGTGAATGAAATACATAAATTATAACTATTAATAGCACAGTTCACCACAAGGGGCTTTCAACATGTGATTTAAGGTTGATATAATAATGATGATGACAATGATAAAGATGATGATTAAAGTGTTGTTCTTTCTCAAGCATTATTAAGGGTTTCAGGACCTAACGGGATTTAAAAGATTTGACCTCAGCTATGCTTATTGTATGAACTATAATAAAATCAATATAATTTAAATATGACTTTAATCTAGTAAATTTTCTAAGTTCACTGTTATAAAACGTGTGAGTCAAGGTTTCAAGCTCAGAGGTTAAGCAGCACTCAACATTCATCTCACAAGCATAGATGTCTTTTACAAGTGAGCATCTGTTGTTGGCTTCTCAAGTCTTTGTCCTATTAATAGAAGAGTTGACGATGGACAAAATCTTAAAACAACTTGCATATCCACTGAGATTTTATGATGTTCAAAAATCTTAATAAAAACATTAAGTATTCACAAGCTCCTGTTGGACTTGAAATGGACTTGACGACAGATCTGAACTCTAATATTTTATACTTCGGAGTAAGGATGGGAGGGCATTTATGTCATTTCCCTTGCCTCAAGCTCTGTGTGATCCTTTTTAATAATTTACTGACTCCTTAGTTTTGTTTTGTTTTGTTTTGAGTTGGCGTTCACTCCGTCGCCCAGGCTGGAGTGCAGTGGCACACTCATGGCCGTCAGAGTCTCAACCTGCTGGGCTCAGGCGATCCTTCTGCCTCAGCCTTCCAAGTAGCTGAAACTACAGGTATGTGCTACCACGCCTGGCTAATTTTTTGATTTATTGTAGAGATGAGGTCTCGCCAAGTTGCCCAGGCCGGTCTTAAACCCTTGGGCTCAGGCAATCCTCTTGCCTCGGCCTCCCAAAGTGCTGGGATTACAGGCTTGAGCCACCGTGCCTGACCTGTTTTGGTTTTAAAGAAAATTCACATATGTGAGTTTCTTCCTAGAGAAGATGAACCTGTAAATAGATAAATTATGAATAAAGTAATACAGTATACAATAGCCTTAAATAAGGAAAGTACTCTGACTCAATTTTGAATAAATTATTAAATTTCCTAAAACTGAAATATTTGTATAAGTCTCAAAGCACCATATGGGAGAGAGTAAAAAATTTTAAAGGGTCATTTGAATCAACTGAAGTCCAAGATGGTTTGACTCTAGCTACCTCAGAGATCAGATGTCTGTGTCTTCATTTCACATAAATTGCGTAGACAGAACTCAATGAAAGATTTGAATTTCATTGTCCAAATCTGACTTCTTCCCTGGGAATTCTGGTCAAGTCCAACCTTTATTGTGGACTTCCATGGCCCAATTTAGTACATTTGAACTCTGAAATATGGTTCTAACACTTATATGCATGTAAATTTATAATCTTGTAATATGTAAAGGAAATGCTTTCCAAAAATAAACAAAATAATGTCTAATCAATGTTCCCATTGATTTAATAGTCTCACAAAGGTTCTCTCATAAAAAAGATTTAAGACAGTTTATCACTCATATGAACTGAACAATATTTTATTTCACTAAAAATAAAACTATTTCCTTGGGATGTTTGTAATGTTTGTGTGTGTATGTATGTGTTTCTACACAACTTCTTAGCTTTCTTTGCAAGTGCAACATGTACTCTGATCAAAGAATCAAAGACTCTGGAGATTTCGTTTTTTGAGAGTCCAGTTAGGACCCCTTTTGCAAGTGAGGCAGTTTCTCTCCTCAAGTGGAAATGAATTCCTTCTAAATCAGAGGCTGGGAAAAGTTAGGAGATGTGACAAGAGGTCAAAATTAAGTCCATTAAATCCCAGACCCAGATTTAGTCACCATAGAGACAGGGGAGATAAATAAACCAGTAACCTTAACAAATGTGCTGCACCTTTGCCAGACATATCTCTGACTTGCCATTATTTTTACTTAAGTATCGTTCAGTCCAAACATAACTGACTCTGAAGACTACAAAACCAAACAGAACCAGACCCAAAAGAAATAAGAACACTCACTGAAGCAAAGGGCAGGCAAAAGAGTCCAGAGCTGCCCCCCTCAGCAATGTGTTCTCCGTTCCCCTTGAAAAACGATTGCAACATGATGCTCCAGAGGCAATGACATATGGGGAAAATATGTGGTGCCAAAGCCAGAGGAAACCATGTCAAAAAAGAAAAACAGACATGAAGTAACTGACCTAATTAAAAGAGAAAAGCGTACTTACAGCAGGGAAACAAGCATATCTGAAACAGAGAATACAGCTGAAAGGGAGGGGACAGCTGTAAGAAGGCTCACCACCTTAAAGTGAAGCTTTGTTGCTTATCTGATGAAAATCAGAAGATGAAATGGCATGGTCCTTGAATCACGGTGCCATTAAGAGTCTCCTTAGCCAGGCATGGTGGCTCATGCCTGTACTCCTAGCACTTTGGGAGGCCGAGGTGGGAGTATTGCTTGAGCCCAGGAGTTGGAGACCAGCCTGGGCAACATAGCAAAACTTCGTCTCTACAAAAAAAATCAAAAAATTAGCAGGCATGATGGCACGTGCCTGTAGACCCAGCCACTTGGGAGGCTGAGGAAGGAGGATCACTTGAGCTCAGGAGCTCAGGAGTTGGAAGCTGTGGTGAGCCATCATGCCACTACACTCCAGTCTAGGCAACAGAGTGAGACCTGACTCAAAAAAAAAGCCTCTTTAAGTGTACACTGGACCTTTAAACATGAGGAGTCATTCCCTGCCTGGCATTGCTATACATTAATTAAAAGCTCTGAAACGAGATGCCTCTATCAACCACCAAATAAAAATAAATTAATTGGCTGGGCTCGGTGGCTCAGCCTGTAATCCCGCACTTTGGGAGGCCGAGGTGAGTGAATTGCCTGAGCCTGCGGGTTCGAGAGCCGCCTGGGCAACTTGGTGAGACCTCATCTCTGCAATAAATCAAAAAATTTAGCCGGGCATGGTAGCGCGCGCCTGTAGTTCCAGCTACTTGGAAGGCTGAGGCAGAAGGATCGCCGGAGCCTAGCAGGTCGAGGCTGCGGTGGCCAGGAGCGTGCCACTGCACTCCAGTCTAGGCGACAGAGTGAGACTCCAACTTAAAAAAAAAATTAATCAATTAAAAGAAAACAGAAGAAAGAGAAATTGGGGCTCAGGATGATGAAACAAAACAAGCAAGAAGGACCTATGGCATCGGAACCCTATGTTTAAACTCCGGGCAGGAATTTTTACCATGTTTCTAGTTACTTACTAAGCACCTACTCTGTGACAGATGGGAATATCCTGCTTGTGATATGGAGTTTAACAGGTAAAAGTGGAAGATTCTCAACCTCTAAATGAGCATATATTTATGGTAAAATGTAAATACAGCATCACATCATTAATAAAACCTAAAATAAATTGATACTTACTTTTGCCCATGTGACTCCTAGTTCTTGTCCATATGTACATATCACTTTGCATGGTTACAATCACAGCCTATATACAATTTTGTATTCTGCATTTCTTAGTAAGACTGTATTATACAAATTCTTTCATATTGCTATACAAACCTGAAAATTATAATTTTTAACAGATTCATGAAATTACACTGCATAGATATCTCATAATCTACTTAAACAAAAATGTTTGTTGAATAAATTAAATGAACCATTTCTCTAATGTTAGACATTTAAATTATTTCTAATTTTTTGTCGTTATAAGAATACCTATAACATATAGCTTTTTTCTCACTTTTTTCTTCTTTTCTTAGAACAATTTGTTTCTTAAAATGCATATCCCAAAATAGGATTGCTAGATTAAAGGGTATCAATTTTTGTGACTTTTGCTATTTATTGCCAAATAACATTCCAAAAGGCTTTGTACCAATTTACAATCCTACCAGCAATGAGTAAGTGAATCTCTGTTTCAATGTAATCATATTAGCATCGAGTTTTTTGTAATTTTGTTGATTTAGGAGGTGAAATGTGTACCTTGTTGACATCTGAATATGCTTACCTTTGCATAACAGTGAGGCTGAACATTTTTCCATGTACTTATTTACTTTGTAATATAATGTGAATGTCTTTTTCCCTTCTATCTACTAGAAAATTCATTCAGTCAACAGTTACAGAGCATCTACCATGTGCCAGGCCTGTGTGTGCCTTTCTTACAATCTGTATTAGCTCTGTACACAATACAGAAATTAATTATCTTGTCATGTGTGCCACAGATTTTTTTTCCTGCTGTGCTTCCCTTTTCAATTATGCTTTTTCACTACAGAACTGTATATATTTGAATCTGTTGGTCTCTTCCTTTCTACATTTTTCAATCATTTATACCTTACAAGGTTATCATATAACAAAAGATTTGATAATTGTCCTATTTTCTGTGGTCTTATTTCTAAGTTTTCTAAAAGCCCTATAAATATATTCTCCTATAATTATAAAATTAAAAGCTCTAATCCCTACTTCTTGATTCTCAAGTTTTAACATACTTAGTTTTTTGTTTTGTTTTTTTTGTTTTTTTTTACTGGAAGCACTTAATTTAAAACAAATTTTTAAATAAAATTTAGATTTATCTTTTACATGTGTTATGTTGTATTTTCCACCTACCCTTCTGCAACTAGAAGCGAATCGAGGTTTATCTGGAAGATTCAATTCAAAACAGCCTGGCTAAGATCTCTATCTCTTCCTCAGGCCAAAGAAAAAGTGAATGTTCTAAATTTTAGAACCATCACTGCTTGGCAGTTTTTCCTTAGGACTGTTTTAGGATAAAGTCCCCTTGCTACTCAAAGTTAGGTCCTTGGACTAGCAGCAGTGTAACCTGGTGCTTGCCAGAAGTGCAGAATCTCAGGCCCTGCTGCAGAATCTGCACATTAAAGTGTGAGAAGCACCAAAGTAGACCATAGGAATTCTCCAGAATGAGATAAAACACCCATACCTGTTGATGCTCCTTCTTTTAATCGCGTGCCCTCATCAGAAGGTATCCCTTCCCTGTAATGTTTAGCCCTTAAGGGAGAAAGGGCCAGCTAGAAGCCCAAATTTCATTGATGTTGCAGACCCTCACTTGTACCCCACAATTCTAAAATAAAAATAAAATAAAAATAAAGCACCCCCTTAAAATGTACATCAACCAACATCGTACACCTGAAATTAGCAAGCTGATATTCTGTGAGAAAGGATGACCTTAAGTTTGCAACCTCAATTTTACGTAGACCTGGGGTTGAAAACTCACATGTCTATAGGAGTAAAGATAATGCATGCAGATAATGGCAACCGACCCTTTTTTTTTTAGTGTCAAGAAGACTACAGAGATTGCTGGAGGCTGTGGCAAACCTCAGAGATCATGCTCCATCTAAAGAAACAACAGTTATCTGGCTCTAGCCTAGTGTAGCCAAACAGAAAAGCATGCTCAATACTGCCAGATCTTCTGATATTCCAAGAGAAGCTGGAAAATCTGGGTTTTTTAAAATGTGAAAGCTCTCAATTTTTAAATGCTGGCAATTAAAAATGTAAAAGAACACCTCTGTGTGCCAGATCCAGCCTACCAGTTTGAGACCTTGGCTCTAGATGGATGATTTTCAAATTCTTTAAGCCTGTGTAACCCATCTGTGCTGATTTTCATGCTTACTACTAGAGCACCAAGAAGAGCGGTAACATCAACATAAATGGCGCAAAGCAAATCACTATGACTACTGTGTTTTAAATTTTGTGTTTTGTGAATATAAAAAAAAACCTGCCAAATCAATAAAGAAAATAGCCATATGTTTATGATACAAATATTTCCTACGTGTAAAACGTGTTTAATTAATTAACAATACCGTTACTGCTATGGTACAAATACAGAGTACTCATATTTAATCCAGTTCATGTATGTGTTAAGAATTATGTTGTGTTCAAGTTTGTGTTCCAGATCATTCCATAAGCTAAAAGGCAGCCAAATACAATGATTTTAAGTTTTTGAATAATAAAGTTTATCTGTGATAAACGTTATATTAAACTTAAAATGGGGCACACTATCAATTAAAAAAATGAGGGGGACCCCAAAAAACCGGAATTTATTAAAAATTGTGTATTCTTACATGCTTAAACTTCTGTCACCTTCAAAGTACCCTTCATTTGATGCAATACACCTATTGAGATGCTTTTTCCACTGCTCAAAACGGTTTTGAATTCGTCAATTGTGATGCCTTTTAGTGCTTCTGTCGTTTTTTTGTTTCACCTCTTCCACATCGGCAAAATGTTTCCCTTTGAGGACTTTTTTCATCCAGGGAAACAAAGAGTTGTTTGGTGTGAGGTCTGGTGAATAGGGAGGGTGGGGGCACAAGGGTCATGCTGATTTTATTTAAAAATTACTGAACACTCAGCACTGTGTGGGCAGGTGTGCCTGTAAATCACCCATGGGCAAACGCATTGAAAGGATCTCCAAAAGAAAAAAAAAAAAAATCACTGAAGCTGAATATAGCCTTTCACAACAAAGCTAGCTGGTACACTGATGCCAATGGGTTCCTAGAACACTTACCTAGCGGTAAGAGCCTGTACTACAAGGGGCCCACCCTCCAAAAGATAATTTCAGGTTTTGGGGGTCTCCCTTCATATCCTCTAGTGGAAATTGCAAAGTCCGCTTTCCTAAACCATTCAATTATTCCAAACAAACTTTTAAGAAATCGAGTGTGAAATGCACAGTTTACATTTGTTTTCATTTTAGGGCTTTTGGACCCCAGGCACAGCAGTTATCAACTACTTTATTATTCACATGCATTTATACAGAGGTTCACTGACTCAAAGAGCAGCGAAGGGAACTTCAGAATTGTGCCCGTGAATCCATACTGGTCTACTCAATATTGGGCAATGTAACAGAAAAAAAGCTACAGCAATTTTCAGCTTCCTCGTCTGCAAAAGGGAAAATAGTCTAGGGATGCCTTACCCTTGAAGAATATCATGCCCAAAATGTCTTATTCTTTTTTGTTTTGCTCACCACTACATTCCTGGCCTGGCTCATGGTAGGGCTGAATAAATGAATGAACAAATGAACGAATGAATAAGTGAAAGGGCACAAGATGTAACTGCCTAATCCTCTATATTTGCCACAGGGGAACAGAATTTAACAGATTCTATTTAATTGATTCTCACTGACTCACCTGCGAAACTCATTGCACTAAAAGGCTATCCGGCCGGGTGCAGTGGCTCAAGCCTGTAATCCCAGCACTTTGGGAGGCTGAGGTGAGGGAATTGCCTGAGCCCATGGGTTCAAGAATAGTCTGGGCAACTTGACGAGACCTCATCTCTACAATAAATAAAAAAAATTAGCCGGGTGTGGTAGTGCGCACCTGTATTTCCGGCTACTTGGAAGGCTGAGGCGGAGGAATCGCCGGAGCCCAGCAGGCCAACGCTGGGGTGGCCGTAAGATTGCCACTTCACTCCAGCCTGGACGACAAAGTGAGACCACAACTCAAAATAAAATAAAATAAGAACAATTGGGGGAAAAAAAAGAATATCCAAGGACACCAAGTTTTGATCGATGTAACTATGTCACTGAGGTATGCTTGATATCATAAAACCTACTTAAAATGTGTTGGAAAAACCTAACCTTAAATGTTCCATTTTGCCAGGCATGGTGGCCCACGCCTGTAATCCCAGCATTTGGGAGGCATAGGTGAGAGGATTGCCTGAGCTCAGGGGCTCAAGACCAGCCTGGGCTACTTGGCGAGATCTCATCTCTACAATAGAATAGAATAAAATAAAATAAAATAAATTAACTGGGCATGGTGGCACACGCCTGTAGTTCCAGCTACTTGGAAGGCTGAGGCAGAAGGATCGTCTGACCCAAGCAGGTCAAGGCTTCGGTGGCCATGAGTGTGACACTCCACTCATCTGAGCTACAGAGTAAGACTCCAACTCAAAAAAAAAAAAGTTCCATTTCAAGAATACAGCCTTGTGCACATAGTTTCTATCTAAGTTTTCTACTGACAATGCTTATCAAAGTTGCAGATTGCTGTGGAATTACTAAGGGCAAACGATGCACATGACTTGCCAGGTTTCACCTAACCAGCATTTCCAACTAAGTTGATGAAAAGACATCTTGTCCTTCTTTATATTTCTTTCAAGAATCTAGCCTCTGTTTCTGTAGGAAAACAAGCTGGGAAAGGGCACAACTCTAGATATCGCTGCTCTATAGAGGACTTTGCTTTCAAACTGCACTAGGATTCTCCAGAGGAGGGTGACAGAGCCATAGCCTCCTACTTGAGCCAAAATGGCTCTGCTTCTGTTTTCTCTATTGGTTTAGATCTAAGATTTCTTTTTTTAACTTTTAAATTGTTTTATTTTAAAATCATGGGGTACAATTCAGGGTTAGGTATACAAATACTCATTGTGCAGGTACCCCTTTTGATGAGGTGTGCCCCCCCTTCCCCAGGCAGAATCCCACTACTGCCAATCCCACCTCCCTGCCTCCTCAATCCCCCACAGATTCCCGCTACTGTCAATCCTTTTCTTATAGTATGATAGTTGTTCAAGGTCTACTTACGAGTGAGAACATGTGATACTCAGTTCTTTGTTTCTGTGAAAGAATTTTTTTTTTTTTTTTTAGTCAGGGTCTCACTCTGTCACCCAGGCTGAAGTACAGTGGCACAATCACGGTTCACTGCAGCCTCAAACCTCCCCGGCTCAGGCGATCCTCTTGGCTCAGCCTCATGAGTAGCTGGGACCACAGACACCACCACGTCTGACTTTTTTTTTTTTTTTTTTGTAGAGACAGGGTCTTGCTATGTTGCCCAGGCTGGTCTCAAACTCCTGGGCTCAAGTAATCCTCCCACCTCAGCCTCCCAAAGTGCTGTGATTACAGGTATAAGCCACTGCACCTGCCCTAAAATTTCTTTTTTGAAGTTGGGTTTCTATCTTTTTAAAAAAAGTTTGAAAGCAACCATTTTAGGTCAGGGCTGTGAATGAGAGTTATGGCAGGGTTTAGACCCGAAGTTGAAGATTCCATCTCCAACAGCTGAGGGAAGATGCTGAGGCTTTTATCATCAGGCCAGTTTCAAGCCCTGGGCCACTGGAAGGACTTCTGACCACGACCATAATGGGTAAAGTAGACAGATTTCAGATTAAATATTTCTAAAACTTTGACCTATGCTTTCTTGCTCTTTAAGGCTTAATATTTTTAGGCATTTGAATAGACATATTTTAAAATCCACGAAGAATTCTACAGCAAGTAGACGTAACAAAGGTGACTCTTGCCACCTAGTGACCATATACCCTAACTGAAATCTAAGTGCCTACACTGACCTTGTGACTGCAAGCAGGGGTGGGCAGGGTGGAGGATAAGGCAAGAACACAGCCGGGCTTGGTGGCTCAGCCTGTAATCCGCGCTTTGGGAGGCTGAGGTGAGTGGATTGCCTGAGCCCGCGGGTTCGAGACCCGCCTGGGCAACTTGGCGAGACCTCATCTCTACAATACATCAAAAATTAGCTGGGCATGGTAGCGTGCGCCTGTAGTTCCAGCTACTTGGAAGGCTGAAGTGGTAGGATTGCCTGAGCCCCTCAGGTTGAGGCTGTGGTGTCTGTGAGCATGCCACTGCACTCCAGCCTGGATGAAAGAGTAAGACTCTGACTCAAAAAAACAAAACAAAACAAAACAAAAAACCCTTCTTCTTGACTTTATGAGGTATTACTCTGGAATTCCTCCTAC